>CM027582.2:6589221-6891326 GCA_015852605.2 Populus deltoides | reverse complement strand
CTCCATTGCACCTAAATTAAAAAAAGAACATGATTATTCTTCATAAAGATCTTACAATGGAAGTTATTGCTCTTATAGCTAGAAAATTTAGAAAATTCATGTTTAAGAAAAAGAACAATGGTAAAGATAAAAAAAAATTTTGCTAAAAAAATAGGTTAGAAAATGGAAGTAGATGTAAAACTAAATCTAAAAAAAGAGTTAAGTGTTTTGAATGCTTAACATATGGTCACTAAATAAATGAATGTCATAATTTCAAAAGAAATAAAGAAAAGATCCTAATGTTACATTAAACAATGAATCGGTTGTGAAGAGTCTAATTCATCATCTAATAATAAATTTACTTTAGTTGTTATTTTTGGTCTTATTGATGGATGTACTAACATATACGAAATTATCAATACATTAAGTGATTTTGACAAATATCAAATTGTTAACAGATCTAATAGTTTTGACATAAACCAAACTATTAGTTATTCTAGTGATTTAGATATTACTCAAGTATTACTCCATCATGGATTAAACTTATGATGAGTTATGTAAAGAAGTCGTAAAAGTCCAGAAATTTAATAAGAAGTTGTTCAACAAGCTACCAACTGTAGAGAACAAGAAGAACAATCTAGCTGAGGCTCTAAAGTTATCAAAAGTAAAGATATCTAGATTTCTCACCAACCTTAAAAAACTTTAAAAAAAAAGTTGACATTGTATAAGAAGATAAAGGAATAGTTAGCGATATAAAAACTTGAAGGATTAATGAAAGATCTTAAGTTCAGCACAAATTGTACAAGTTTAGGATACATGATGCATGCAAATTTGATCAACAATACATTAGTAACCTCCTTTTCCAAAGGAAATACCTTTATAAAAGGTAAACTAAAAAAGATTGTCATGAATAGAGACTAGTCAAACAAATTCCAAATAGACAAGTTGAAAGGTAAGTTTATTTCTACTTGTAACAATATTGAATTGTAGGATATGCAAAAATGAATCATTTTAATCTAGAAAATAAATTTGCTAATAAGAGTCAATATCTAGAATATAAAATTGACTTAATATTAAATCAATTATGTACTATAGAAAGGAAACTTGGTAAGTTAGCAAGTTTTGAGAAATTTCAAAAGTTTGAAAATTCTAACAAAGTAAAAATGAAAAATCAATGGGTAGTTAAGAAAAAAGCAATATATCTAGTAGCATGTATAACAATAAATAACAATTTGTGGTACTTAGATAGCGATTGTTCTAGACATATGTTACGAGATAAAAGTTGGTTGAAAAAATTTGAATCTTTAAGTAGAGGATCAATGACCTATGAAGATGGAAGCACAACTATTATAGAAGGTAAATGAAGTATTGATATTCCTTGTTTACTTACTTTATAATGTTTTGTTTATAAATGATCTTAAAGCTAACCTCCTAAGTAGAAATCAATTTCATTATGAGAATCATAATGTATTGTTTTCTAAAGATGAATGCAACATCTACAGTTTTGCTGACAAATGGATCATGAAACATAACAAAACCTTAGATAATTGTTATAGAGTTTCAGCCTTGATCACCTTAGGTTGTCATAAGTTAACACTAAATGATACTGATCTTTGGCATCAACGCCTTTGTTATATCAACTTTAAAGACTTGTCAAAGATTTTTAAAAGGAAAGCAGTAAGTGGTTTACCAAATCTGCAAACAATCAAGAAAATGACATGTAAAGCATGTCGGGAAAGAAAACAAACTAAAGCTTAACACAAGAAGACTGCTGACATTCAAACCTCAAGATCTCTTGAATTGTTGTATATGGACCTAGTGGGTCCAACTCAATATATACTTAGGCTATTCTCAGAAAGAGAAAAGTCCTAATCCTCCGATCTTACAAGGAACTGCTTATGAAAATACAAAAGAAAAAATTATTTCCATCTCTAGAATTCGCATTGCACTATGACAAAGAATTTGAAAATAACAACTTTTCATCTTTTTTATGATGAACAAAATATATATATATATATATATATATATATATATATATATATATATCATAAATTATTTGCTCTTATTACTCTTGAATAAAATGGTATAGTTAAGAGAAATAATAGAGGTATACAAGAAATGTCTTGAACTATGTTGAATAATAAGAAAGTTGCATTATACTTCTAGGGGGAAGTTATCAACACTAATATACACATTTTGAACTATGTTATGTTTAGACCTAGAACAAAACTCACTTCTTATGAATTATGAAACAATAAAAATTCCACAATCAAATATTTTAGAACGTTTGAAAGTTCTTGCAATATCTTAAGATATTGAGAAAACTTATATAAGTTTGATAGCAAAAGTGATAAAGAATTATTTCTTAAATACTCATTTCACGGCAAAGCCTACATAGTTTACAACCTACAAACTCAAACTGTCATGAAATCAATTAATGTGATTATTGATGATAATCTAAAGGAATATGTCAAGAAAAATCTCAATTAAATCATTGAGATAACTAAAGAGACCTCATCAAAACATAATGAAAAAAACTAAGAGGAGAGTTTTTCACACGTTTCTAAGCAGTCATGAGAGAAATAACCTTTATCAAGAATAAAGAAACAATCATTCTAAGAATAACATTATTGGAAAATTGGATAAGGGTATGAGGTTAAGAAAAAAAGTTATCAATCAATTCTTGTGTGTGTGTGTGTGTGTTATTTTTGATATATTGAGCCTAAGAAGGCTAAAGATTCCCTGTAAGATGAAAGTCAGATCAATATCATGTATGAGTAATTAAATCAGTTCATAAGAAATGATGTATGGGAACTGGTTCCCCATCCTAATAGTCACAAGATAATTGGAACAAAATAGATCTTCAAGAACAAATCAGATGAGCATGGAGTAATTATCAGAAACAAAAGCAAGATTGGTGGCTCAAGGATACACTCAAGTTAAATAGATTGATTTTGATGAAACATTTACATCAGTAGCTCATTTGGAATCTATTCGCATACTGCTTGCAATTGCTTGTCACTTGGATTTGAAACTATATCAATGGATGTGAAGAGTGTAGTCCTAAATGAAATTTGATAAAAAGAGATATATGTAGAACAACCCAAAGGTTTCACTAATTATTTGTTTCGTGATCATGTGTACAAGTTAAAGAAAGCTCTCCATGGTCTAAAATAAGCACTGAGCATAGTACAAATGGTTAACAAAATATCTGTTAGATAAAATTTTCAAAAAAGAACATGATAACATAACTGTTTTCAGAAAAAAAAAAAAAAAACCTCATGGACATCTCTACTCATTGATGAAGTTTTGTTTAGAGCTACTCATAATTCACTTTCTCATAAGTTTGCTAAAGAAATGAAATTAAAATTTGAAACGAGTATGATTGGTGAGTTAAACTTCTTCATTGACATACAAATTAGGTAGAGTGAAAATGAAAATTTTATTTTTTAATCCAAGTATGCTAGAGATATGGTTAAGAAGTTTGCCAAGAAAGGAAAAAGTCATACTCATACACCTATGAGCACATCTATCAAAATCAACTTAGATTATATAGGTAAGTATGTTGATTCTATATTTTATAGAAGCATGATAAGGAGTCTACTTTACATTTCTACTTGTAGACCTCACATTGCTTTTAGTGTAATACCTTAGTGTTATAATTGAATATGGTGTATGGTATTTAAAAGATTCAAACTTGAGTCTAGTTAGCTATTCAAATGTTGACTTGGCAGATAATATTGACAAAAAAAAAAAACACTATTAGAGGTTGTTTTTATGTAAATGGCAACTTGGCATAATAGATGAGTAAGAAACAAAATTATATCTCATTGTCCATTATAAAAGCCAAGTATATTGTTGCAAGCAGTTGTTGCACACAACTTTTTTAGATGAAAAAGATGATAAAAGATCATGGTTTCTCTCAAGATACTATGACT
This sequence comes from Populus deltoides, assembly GCA_015852605.2. Classification (NCBI taxonomy): domain Eukaryota; kingdom Viridiplantae; phylum Streptophyta; class Magnoliopsida; order Malpighiales; family Salicaceae; genus Populus; species Populus deltoides. Next base: position 6,887,409 of record CM027582.2, on the reverse strand, counting down.
ATTTATTATGATAATTCTAGTGCAATTAGTATCTCTAAGAATCTTATGCAACATTCAAGAACCAAGCATACAAATATAAGACATTACTTCATTAAAGACTTAGTTGAATTAAATATTGTGTTACTAGAACATGTAAACCCTAAATATCAATTGGCTGATTTTTTCACAAAACTTGTAGATGGTCTAAGATTTGATTTTTTTTTAGGAAAGCCATTGGTGTATATGACATGCCCTAATTTTTAAAAGATAAAAAATTTGTAAATAAAAAAAATATGTGTACAAAGTTTTGTTTTTATATGTCTTTCACACAAGTGACAAGTTGTTGACACTAAACACAAAAGCAAACCTTGTAAGTATACCTAATCTATACCTTTAAATCTCACAACTCTTATTTTGCTAGTATTGAGGAAAATCTTATTGGATATGGTCTTCACTTTTGAAATACTATTCTTTTGGAAGACCAAATAAATGTATTATTGTAAGCAATAAAAGGAATTCAAGTTGTTTTACTAACTATTAACAAAAGTAAAATTGATTTAAATGCAGGTATGCTAATAGTTAAGAGCAAAGTTATCAAACCCGGCCTGGGGGTTGACTCGACCAAGGGGTCGAGTCCTGGGTTTCATGGGTGAACCCGGAAAAATTTTAAAAAATATATTTAAAGTTTTAATATTTTATATGAAAAATTAAGAAAAAATCCATATTAATATAGGTTATACATGTTTTAAATAATGAAATTTTAAAGAATATTTTAAAAAAAATTTTTATCCCACATTGAAAAGAAACTATGTTATACTTTTAAATTGAAGTATTTAAACCATAAATGTTTTTTTATCCCACATTGAAAAAATATTATTTCTTTCTTGTGAACATAGAGTATATATACTAAAGGGCTTCAAATCCCACATTGAAAAGATATTAGTAAATAATGAAGTTTAAAAGATTATTTTAAAAGGTTTTTTATCCACATTGAAAAGGTACTATGTTATCCTTTTAAATTGAAGTATTTAAACCAAAAAGATTTTTTTATCCCACATTGAAAAAACATAACTTCTTTTCTTGTAAACATAGAGTATATATACTAAAAGGCTTTAAATCCCACATTGAAAAAATAAAATATTCTTCTAGTATTTATATAATGAACTTTGAAAAAGGTTAATAACCAACTAAAAAAATATATAAAAAAGATGGGTCTCTTGCTAGGAGAAAAAATACATTTGAAAAAAAAGAGTCTCTACCAGGTTTTGCCAGGTCGCCGAGGTCACAGGTCAACCAGGTTTTGCCTGGCTTTTGCTCATGTCAGTCTTTCACCTTACTCAGACTGGTCGAGCAACTGGGTCCACCAGGTCTCGGGTCGACCTACCAGACTAGTCCGAGTTTAATAGCTATGAGTCAAGGTTCTTTTTGGGCATTTCATATTTTTTGCTACAATATAATTACTTCATTTCGCTTGGATTCAAATTTACAAAAGCTTGACTTGAGGGGCTAATTTGTAATGTTCAAATGGTTTTTTTGTATGTAATAATATTTGGGTCATGAAGGTAAAGTAGTATTTCTAAAATGAAACACAAAAAGCTGTTGATACGTATGATGCATGCATCAACAACTCCATTACTTTTAGGCGATGCATACGACTGACTTCGGTGGTAAAAAATGCTATTCCATAGTGTCATTTGATTCATCTTGGAATCCTCTTCCTCCTTGTGCGCATGTAGTTGATGGGCCTCTGATCCACCATTTCATATCAGCCATTCAATTTCTTTTTCATTTGATTTTGTCCTTTATTTTTTTTCTATTTGTTTTATTTTAATTTATTTCTCAAATTTTATTTTATTTTTAATTGCATCATTTTTTTAATTTTTTTTATCTATCAGATTTTGTCCTTATTCTTTTAATTTTTTTTTTATTTCAGATAGTTTTTGAATTTGTTTTCTTTTTCAATTTCACCTGATCATTTCTTCTCCTTTCATATTTGATGGTCATTCTATTTTTTTGCTTTATTTTTTTTAATTTCGGATATTTTTTTTCAATTTCATTGTTTAACATTAAATTAGCTAATAATTGAAATTCTTAATTGAACCCGAGTTTTTAGTGTCACGGTTGCAAATTTGGTATATTAATTTAGGTTTAGAAGATTCACTGATCCAATTAGTATGGGTTAATACAATAAAATATATATATATATATATATATATATATATATATATATATTTGTGTAAAATCAAAATTCACAAACATCTTTCCATTAAATTAAAAAAATCATTGAACCTCCAGGTCTAATTCATTTGGATATCGATAATTTAGAATTTGTGCAAATTAAAGGTGAAAAAAAGTATTATACTTTTTTATAGATTACTGTATAAGGTATTGTTATATCTATTTGCTTAAACGCAAATATGAGGGTTTTTTTAAAATATTTAAACATTATAAGAATAACGTTGAAAATCAATTTGATAAGAAGATAAATGTAAAAAGAAGTAATAAAGGTGAAGAATACGAAACATAATTTGGTGAATCATGTTTCCAAAATGGTATTATTCACCAAACTATTGCTCCTTATTCATCTTCACAAAATGACATTACGGAATGTAAAAATTGAACATTAAAAGAAATGATAAATGTCATTTGATAAGTTTAAGAGCTCCTCAAACTTGTGGGGGAGACAATCCTAACTGCCAATTATGTATTTGATAAAGTACCTCATAAAAAATATTAGAAAAGACAATATATGAATTATAAAAAGGTAGAAGGTCTTCTTACAAATACCTTAAAGTGTTGAGATGTCTTACAAAAATAGTAGTACTTGATCTTATAAAGGTCAATGACCTAGAAACGTGAATTTTGTATTTATCGGATATGTATATAATAGTAGTGCATATTAGTTTCTTGTACATAAGTCAAATATTAAGGATATTCATCTTAATATTATTATGAAATCAATGCATTCTATATTATTTGAAGATATTTTTCCATGGAAAGAAGCACAAGAAAATCATTCATTTAAAAGAACAATAACGCTCAAGTAATCATCATCAATCAGAGGATGATGAAGTTGAGTTTAGAAGGAATAAAAAGGCATTGGTCCTGATTTTCTAACATACTTATTAGAAAATGAATCTTGAATCTACTCCAAGGCAATATCCTGTCTGGAAGCTTCCTATTGGAAGAAGGTGGACAATGGTGAAATTGAATCCATTATGAATAATCATACATGGTGTCATGGAGTGCACAACGTCGAATGACGGAGCTGCCTACTGGTAATGAGGGTGCTTAGGTTTAATCATAAAGTTAAAATTAGAGGGTTCATGAGTCGCTACCTAGTATTATAATTACTAAAAAACTTATTGGTCTATAAGAGTTCGGGTAAGAAGACTAGTTGTGCAAGGGAAAAACACATCACTCCCAGTGCACCCTACCTATGGTAAGCAGCATTGTTGATTAATTATTAATTTAATGCATGTTTCTATTTGTTGATTTCATCTAAAGTTCAAGGCAGATCTCCTTTCGTGAGGTAGTTTGTACCTTATCGGGTTAAATCCTAACCTTTTAAAGCCCAATGTTTAGCAATACATATATTTCTGTATTTTTTAATGTTTAATGCATGGGGGTATACTTTACAGTGTACTTTTATACCCTCAAATATTAAAGTCTACAACTAAATTCTAACATTTATCTTTATTAATTCATTTAGAGCCTGCTTGGCAATGTGGTTGCGGTTGCTTTTCAAATAACTTTTCGTGCCGAAATGCATGTCAATGATGTATTTTTATTTTTTTAAAAATTATTTTTAACATCAGCACATCAAAACGATTCAAAACATATTAAATTTTAGCAAAAAAAAATTTTGAATTTTTTGGGAAAGCGGTTTGCGCTCCCAAACGGTTCTTAATTTAATATTGGAAGTATGTATTACGTTGTAAAATTCATACCCCGAATATTAATTAAATTAATTAATTTTTATGGTATTTTTGAAATTTTAGCCAAATCCTAATAAATAATCATAAACTAGTTATGATACCTATTAAATAATTTTTTTTTTGTTTTTCAAAGTATGATAAAAATACAATTTTATTTATTTATTTTTATATAAAATATGAGAGAAATTTTTTACAATTTAGTTACATGCATAGAAACAAAACATATTTTTGTATTTTGAAATGAAAAAACTTTTTAGAATTTTTGGATTTTTTTTGTAAATTTCAGAAAAAAATAAGAATTTTTAATACTGGTTCACTAACTTACCCACACTAGAAACACATCACATTAAAAAGAAGAAGAAGAAAAAAAAAGGGTTACCTAGACGATGATAATGACGTTGTGTATTAAAGTTAAAAATAAATAAAAAATATTATTTTAATATATTAAAAAAACTTTAAAAAATAATTACTGTAACAGACATAAACAGTAATTTAATACAATGACCAATCCAGTTTTTTTGGTGAATCATAAATCTAAATATTCAAAAATCCAAAAGTTGTCGAGGGCAAAGGAAGTAGAGTAAAAGAAATGATGTTTATCATTTCGATTCGGAGGTAGCAAAAGTGTTGGATGATATTGTATCAATAGCTATGTTTAGAGAGGAGATGACAAGTAACATTGATGAGATTTTGTGTAGAACTAAAAACTTGAAGCATAAATTTAATAAGAAAATATAGATAAATAAAGGACTTGAAAGATTAATAAACAATAAAAATAAAAAAAAGTTTTTAGGATGAAGAGATAAAATATAATGATTTATCTTAGTTCAACCCTTTTCTTATATTCATTCTCCAAACTCCAATTGGGATTTAAAATCCCCTATCAATCTTCTCATAGATAGGTGAAGATAGAAGCCAAGCCATGACCATGAAACTATTTGATGCACACTGTCACCTGCAAGACCCAAGAATCCTTAACAAGACACCTCAACTCATTGCCACTGCCCTTGATACTGGCGTAGTCCGTTTTGCTGTCAATGGGGTTTCTGAGGTATATAATACATATACAATTTGGTATCTAATAATGATTATTTAACTGTTCTTGTCTTAAATTCTTGTGGGTTCTGATTTTCTTTTTAGAAAGACTGGAACTTGGTTAAAGTGATGGGTGAGAGCTATCCGTCTGTGATCCCATGCTTTGGTCTCCACCCCTGGTAAATATAAAGGTCCTCCCTTTCTTCCTTTGTTTTTTTTTTTAATCAAAATTCATGAGTTTTGTGTTTTTGTTTTCGGGGGTCAGTAATTCATGGATCTGTTTTTCTTTTCTTTTGTTGTTTTTTCCTCAAGAGCAGTGTTTTTGTTTTCTTCTTTGATGCTTGTGTCGATGGTAATGTTTTTTTTATTTTTTTTTTGGTCTTTAATCTATCTATAGGTTTATTGAGGAGAGGACTCCTAACTGGTTCAACACACTTAAAGAGCTCTTTCAGATCACACCCTCTGCTGCTGTTGGAGAGGTTAAATTCCCATTTCCTTGCTGTTGGTAGAATCTTCTAAAAGCATAATGCTCAAGAGAACCTTTAATTAACACAGCATGCCAATGAACCTTTTCAGGTTGGTTTGGACAAGGGTTCACATGGAAAGAAGATTGATTTCAATGATCAGGTTTTCCTCACGGAGGGTTTTTTTTTTTTCTTTTTATTATTATTACACACTCAAGTAATTTATTCTCTTCTTCACGGCTTAGTGTCATTCAGTGATTCGTATGGTAATTCATTACCTGGCCTCTGCCATTGGACCTGAAAGAAGTTCGTCCTTAATTTTATGCATTGAAAGATATATGTCGGAGCGTGGGCACCTCAGGCCTCATATTAGTTCAATTCCCATTTGGAAATTATGTACCTGGTAACTAGGAGAAACATGTGTGTGTATTTTCTTGAAGGCATTTACACCACTAGCACCTGACTTTTTGGTTTTCATTACAATCTAATATTTTCCTGGTGGCCTTGGATGGAGGCTAGTCTTCCCTCGTTTTTGCTCACTAAATGTGAAATATTTGTTCCTTATTACCTAGGGTTTGCATAGGTTGCTATGTCTTGACTACCTATTGCTTTTGAGAGCTTCTTGAAATTGTATGATAAAAGTATTACTTTTTACTATTTGAATAAACCTATATATACCTGTTCAAATATGCTTTGTGTCACTTTACTTTGCTACCCCCATTTTTTTCTTCGACAACTTGTCCCTTGAATAGTTTATGCATCTCGTACCAGTCTAAAAAAATTATAGAGGAAGAACATCTGTCCCCATTACTAGTGTGCATATTCATTTCTGTCTTGCTATATTCATATATGATGTCATTGCTAAATCTGTGCACCAATTAATGTTGTTTCATTTTACATTTTTAATATTCGAAGTTTCTATTCCAGGTTCAAGTATTCCGGAGACAGCTTGAACTCGCAAAAGAGTTGAATAGACCAGTATCTGTCCATTGTGTTCATGCTTTTGGTGATCTTCTTGAGATAATGAAGTACGGTACTATATTTTATTTCTGTTCCACTGAAAGGTATTATCCAGATTATTGATGGTATATGGCTGGAGCTTTCTTTTTGATGTAATCTATGCAGTGTGGAGTGATTACCTCGAATCATAAATAGTATTCAGAATACAAATAGGAACACCTATCTTACGAATGTCAGTTTTAAAATTGAGGTCTTGATGCCTGTAAGGTGCTATGATTAAATTGTAGGTTGGCATGGACAAGTTGGATTGCTTTTTTTCCATGTTTAATCAAAATGAAAAGTTCTTTGATGTCATCACCTTTGCTTCAAGGAGCTGTTATGCATCTCAATTGCCATACTTGTTCGTTGACTTGGATAAAGATTCTCTGAACCTGTTGTACATTGTCTCAACTTTTATTTCTTCTCGCTCATGGCTTATGCCGTGTCTAATTTGTAATGATGTGAAGCCATTAGTATTGTTTCTTAATGCCATTGTAGTATTGCAATTTTTAATTACATGCTGGATCTTCAGGAGTACAGGACCTTTCCCGGCTGGTGTCATTCTCCATTCTTTCCTTGGTTCTGCTGAGATGGTTCCTGAGTTTGCCAAGCTTGGTGCTTACTTTTCGTTTTCTGGTTTTCTCATGTCCATGAAAAAAGAGAAGGCAACAAAAATGCTGAAAGCGGTTAGTTAATCAATTGCATTTTGTGTTTTACATATTAGAAAAATTCAAAGTCTTAACTCCAACCTTTTGCAGGTATCTTCTGATAGGATTTTGTTGGAAACAGATGCACCTGATGCCCTGCCAAATGGAAAGTTTGGTTCCCTGTTTCTGGTTGATGGAGGTATTTTTCATCCTGAAGGAGAAAATTCTTCTTCAAATGCTGACAGTCTCCATGATGGTGATTCCCATCCTTCAAAAGATGCATCGGCACTGCCAAGAGAAACACCTAATCATCCTGCAAATATACACAATGTATGTCATTTGCTTGTTTCTCCCTTGAACTCGTTATCTGATAATGCATAAAGTAAAAAGGGTCTGTCTCTTGCAAGTGCTAATCTTGGAAAGGGCCAGATCACACATAATTCTGAGATTTTGGCTCTCAAAACCACCTGTTCCTGGGCCTTGGTGCATTTCATATCCTTTCAATTTCATTTATTCTCTTTAGCCTGGCTCTAAAAACTAAGGAGTTAGAGTAATGGCCTCCTTTAATCAATATATTGGTTTTTTTTTTCCCTCTCGTCTCCAACACTTTAACTTCTCTTATTCAACATAAATTACATTTATGTGCCTGAGACCAGTTTAAAAAATGTGTGCTTGGGACCATTATTTGTTAAAAGTAAAATGTATTTAGCAAGTTTCCATTACTTGTCCAGGTCTTAAGTTACGTTGCATCCTTGCTGGACATCACCAAACAAGAACTTGCAGATCTGAGCTATGCAAATGCAGTACGGCTATTCTCTTATGAAGGTTCCAAGGTATTAGAAAAATAGAAAATTTATCGAGAATGTAACGCATTGTACCTGTTTACTTGTATGATTACTTACAATCTCAGTTCCGGAACAAGCAGGTGTGTCCATAAATGCTGAAAGCCTTGTCCTGGATTTCACTTATTTGGTAGCTTCAGTAACTTTACCAAAGGGAAGCCTTCTGGGGTGTATATGAAAACCATGAATGGCAGCATGTGAGGTGGAAAGGAAAAGAGAGCTTTCCTTTTCTCTCTCTCTTTTTCTTCCTTTCTCTTTTCAATATATTAGTGCTAGCCTTTTTATTATTTGCATCTGCTAGTCTTGCAGTTGCAGAGTTGTAGCCAACTTCTGATTTTCTCCTTCGGCCTAAATATTTTCTTGGACGATTAATTCCATCGTTTGCAGTTTAACAAATAAAATGGAGGGAACAGTTCCTTCCGATATCTGAAATAATAGTTCAAGGATTATGGATTTATACTTGAATACTCCCAGTTCATGCACATGAGTTCTATACAATCGGATCGGGCGTCTATGGAATAAAATGGATTTTTTTTAAAAATAAAAATATACTTGTACACGGTGCAAATAAAATAAACGTTAATGCTAGTAATAGTAGTAGTAATAATAGTAATAATAATAATAATAATAATAATAATAAATTGGTTTCATTTTAGATAGGAAAATGAATAGAAAACAAATGGGTGACTACATAAAAGAAAAAAAAGAAAATCAGAGCCTGTATTTATGCCATCCTTATTTAATAAAACAATAAAAAAGAAGTAAGAAAAATAACGGCAAGCTACTTTCTACATGATTTTCTCAACAAATCAAATCGGATAAATTCAAATAACAGAAGTGCACTTGTTTAGGGCGAAAATCTTTTTGAGAGCTGAACGTTGAGATTTTTGGTTTGGTTTTTGAAATTTTCTGATGAAACAAGAATACAGCAAAAACCAGTAAAAAAAACCCTACAGAAAGGTCTCTAGCTATACTGGTATTTGTAAGATCAGAACTTCCAACAACAACTACTCCTACCTTTGTCACCAGATGGCCAGTAGAGATGTATCATCTTGGTAATCTTCTCCTTCCTTCGTTGAGTTCTATCTCTCTTTTGCATTTCCCCCCCTAAATCTTGTGATTATTTTCTAAATTCTGTTTCATTGCCTCTATGCATTTCAGGTTGTCCAAGTCTCCATCCCCATCAGAAGTTCAGCTCCATGTACATGGCATGCCTTTCAGTGTAGACAAAGTAAGCTGATATAACATTAAAAAAAACTGCTTGGTTCTAATGATAAAAATTTCTTCAGCAGAAGTGTAGATTAGATAACCATATAAATCCTTCTTCCATTATCATTTTTTTTGGGAACTTTTTTAATATATCTGCGGGTATAATTTACTCTTGTTTAGGATCTTCTGTCAGCAAGATCAGCCAAAATAGCTGCCCTGCTCAAAGAAAACCCCCCAGAAAAGCTGGCTTTTCTTCTCCGGGATATTCCTGCTGATCCAGAAACCTTTGAACTTGTTGCTAGATTCTGCCATGGGTATGAACTGATTTTGTCCACAGAGAATGTAATACCACTCATTTCTCTTGCTTACTACTTGGAGATGACTGAAAGTCACAGCGACAATAATCTGCTGGACAAGACTCTTGCTTTTTTTGAAGATAAAGTCCTTCCTAGCTGGAATGAAACCATCAAGGCTCTTCGGTCCGCCAGCAGTATCATTCAACAAGTACTGCATTCAGGTTTGGTTGATGCATGTTTAGAATCACTCATTTACAAAGCATTGGCCGATCCCCGGCTTCTTGGAGAACCAATGAAGAATTCAACATGCAATGAGGATAGTGAGGATGAGGAGGTCTTTAAACCAAATGCGAGACGAAAACTTTTTTTCTCCTGACTGGAAATCAGAGGATTTGACTACACTGTCCCTCCAGTTATATAATCCCCTCATACAAGCAATGAATCAGCATGGAGTCCCACCAGAATATGTGGCAGCATCTCTTTGTCAATATGTAAAGAAGTGGGCCATTTCAGGAGAGAATGAGACAATTTACAAGAGGGGAGTGATTGAAGCAGTGGAAAAGCTTCTGCCTCCTGAAAAAGGAATTCTTCCTTGCACGTTGTTGTTTGAAATGCTCAGGCTTGCGATTTGTCTGGAATGCAGCAATGATTGTAGAAGTGGTTTTGAGATTAGGATCGGGAAGCAATTAGACCAGGCAGAAGTGAAAGACCTCTTAATACCGTCTCAAGGTTATTCCAAGGAAATCCAATATGATATTGAGTGTGTGAGGAGGATTTTGAAACATTTCTATGCCAACTACAGCAGCACTGATGTTTCTGGTATAATCTCGGTGGCAGAACTCATTGAAGAATTTTTGATGGAGGTTGCGAGTGACATAGATTTGAGGATAGACACGTTTGTTTCTTTAGCTGAGATGTCATTGGCAGCATCATTAGGAACACAGAGAAATTCCGATGGAATATACAGGGCCATCAACATTTACCTGGACAAGCATAGATATTTGACAGAGCTGGAAAGAGAGGAGGTATGTAGGGTGTTAGATTGCCAAAAAATGTCACCTGAAGCCTGTGAACATGCAGCGAAGAACGAAAGGTTGCCAGTTAGGTTTGTGGTGCAGGTGTTGTTTGTGGCGCAGTTGCAGTTGCGAGACACAATCACAAAGGAGGTGCAGGTTTTTGATGATAAATTGAGAAGAGAGGTGGTGGAGGATGAGGAGAATGAAGTGAAGATGGGTTTTGACGAGGAAGAGGTGAGGGTTGAAATGGAGAAAATGAGCATCAAAGTGATGGAGCTCGAGAGAGAGTGCTGCATAATGAGGAAAGAAATAGAACATGGTTGCACCCATCAGAAATCAAAAAAGGGCAAAGTTAGCATGTGGAGAGAAATGAAGAGAAAATTGGGGTGTGTGAGTAGCACTCATGATTGTAACTGCCAAGTCAAGAAGAAGAAGAAGAAATACTGAGTTTCAGGCTCGGATTTGAAACTGGTATGGCTTCTCTCAACAGTTTGCTTCTTCTAGGGAACTGTTTATGGCTACTGTGATGCAATATGTGCTGGAAATGGCAATTGTCAGGAGATGGAAATGGAAAGGCCTATATATCTGTTTGTTTTAATCTGCAGTCTTGTGATTCCTGTTGTTCAGATTGCCTTGATTATTTTTGTTTTTGTATGCTGGATTTGTTAAACTCACAACCCTTGCATTATTTTGCTTATCAAAAAAACCAAAAGTGCAGCCTTTACGATCGATTTGCTTGCTTCCGACTACATGTTCATCCACAAATCAGTAAGAAACTGACATTAAAAGAAAAACAAAAGAACTTGGTTATGTCTTGGTCTCAACGTTTTTGCTTTTAGGCTTCAAAATACTAGTTTTCATGCATGATTTTGTTTTTGTTTTTTTTTTAGAGTTACAAAGAACCAGACCACCACTTGCTTTGGTACATCAAAGTTGAATGAACAATAATTACAAAGTAAACAAGTTCAGAGCATCAAATAGAATCTCATTGAATAAAATCACAGCTTCATACAGTGAACGTAAATAAGAAAACTTCAAACAACCTGGGATTATTGAATACATCCATTTACAAGCCATGCATGTGTATACAAGTTCAATTATTATCACAAACCAAGCAAGAAAATAGCTTTTGAACGAAGGATTTGGATGCTCTGTGTGTTGTTGCTGGCTTTTCTAAGCATATGATCTCAGAGTCATCCACTCCATTTTTCTTTGCCTTGTCACATTCATCACAAAACCTCTTGAATGCTTTCTCAACATACTTTGCGCCATCCGATACATTCAAGCCATCCACAAGTTGCTGAGGATAAATATCCTTCTTAAGATCTCCATTCAATACAGCTGCCATTTCCACCAGTTCTTCTTGGAATTCACTGAGTTTTGCGTCTTCTTTTGCAGCACCCTCACGCAATTTCACAGGTTCAACCAACGTAACTGCAAAATGCATATGTAACTTAAGCCTTTTAAGTTTTAATAAAGAAAGACATCATGTAAATAATGCTCAATTTACCTGGACAATCCACTCTCGGACTAGTTCTAGTCAAAATGCCCTCAAAAGTGCCTGCCCAAGCATCGCGCTTGGTTAGGAACTCTTCCAGATTAAAGATCTTCTTAACAGTTGCTGCAATGGAAGAATGCTCAAACTCTGATGTAGGATATGGTCCCGAAGGCGCATGTAACACTGCAGTTTTAAGTCACCAATCAACATACACATCAGAACATGTTTAACAGAGAGATAAAGTAATTTACATGGTAAATAAATTAAACGCAGGAGACAAACTTAATCAATTTGAACTTGGAAAAGGCATAACTTGAAAAAAAAAGTTATGACCATACCTGTTCCAGGCTCAATCCAGGGAGATATAAGAAATGCAGGAACTCTAACGCCAAGACGATCAAACTTGAAGTTATATGGCGCAGGACCAACAATGTCGTCAGGGCTAGGGACACCAGTTACAGGAGTTGGAACGTGATCATAGAAACCACCATGTTCATCATATATGATTATAAATAAGATTTCATTCCATTGAGGACTAGCTCGTAGTGCCTCGTATACTTTTTTCACGAATTTCTGACCTTCTGAGACATCATGAGATGGGTGATCGTCATTTGCAGGTATCGATAAAAGATCAAAAAATCTCTGTTCGATGACAACATAGTTTGGTAGCTTCCCTTCTTCACAGTGCTTCTTAAAGTGCAGATCAAACTGGTGAAACTTTGTCAGGTATTTCAACTTTCGAAGGTTCCTGTTAACAATGAGATTTTTCACTTGTCAAAAAAATTTAATTATGGTAGATGCACAAAATCTTAACTAAAAAAAACAACCAGTTACACGCTATTTTAGATCAAACTGGGTTTTTTTTTTTTTTTTTAAAGCTTCATCTTCAAACTTTTTTGATTAAGTATCTTGTGTTTCTAATCATCTTTAGAACTAGAACAATACTACAAGAGTGTTTAAAATTACGGTATAAATTATTTTTAAAATGAGTTTTCCTAGAAAATAAATTAAAATAATAATTATTTTATTTTACTTAATTTTTTTTATATTTTTAAATTATTTTAACTCGTTGATATCAAACATAATTTTTTAAAATAAAAATATATTATTTAATACATCAAAGCTGCTTTCAAAAATTTACTCTTTTTTTTTTTATTTTCACATGATACTGCACAGAATCCTGATTGTTTATCATTTTATATTTAATTATAATCAGGAATTCATACCTAATAATTGGGGGGAATCAATAATGACGATTGAGGATTAGTGGCTTTAACGGGACAGCTATTCAAGAATTAATTAAATAATTAGAAATAGATAAAAGTCCAAGCAAAATGGTTTATTTTTAATTTTTATTTGAAAATTGGGTTTGGTATGCCAACTTCTCAATGTGGCAATATTAAAATGTTGATTCCATTGTGGGTTTGGTTTCCAACTAATTGTTATAGAAAACAAATAATTTAATAAATAGAATATCTTTCCAACTCAAACAAGAAAAAGAAAAGTGTAATACTAATTAGCCTCCTAGATTTTAAATATTATTAACATTCAGTTCCTGAAGTTTAAAATCCTGTAATGAAGTTCGCTTTAAACTTTGTTTATTTGCTAGAATGTTGTTTTTTTTTTAAGAAGAATGGTTTCCATATAAAATAAATTTTTAAAAATGAATTATTTTTCGATGTTTGGTAATGTCATAAAAAATAAGTTGAAAAACACATTTCAATGTTTGACCATTTCATAGAAAATAACTTATTAATATTTTTTAAGTTTATTAAAAGAATGAGGACAAATCTAATATCTGATATGTAAAATGATGATGAAATTAAAAAATATATTTAACTTCATAAATTATTTTAAATATGATAAATAACAATCAAAAGAATATAGACTAGATTTGATAAATAAAAAATTTCAATTAAAAAAAAGATAAGAAAAAAATAAAAATAAAAAGAAGGAGGACCAAAGTAATATAAAAATTAAATTCTAAAAGATGAAATTGAAAATTTTTTTTATAAAAATCCAAAAAAAAATATGGCAGACAAAAAATTAAGGACCAAGTTTTCCTCGAAACCAAATTAAAATTTTTTGATCAAAAAATATTTTTCATTTATTAACTTTTATAGTTTTCAAGAAATTATTTTTCATAAAACAAACTGGCTTTAATTTCATCCATCCATCACATTATTTTTTAGAATCTAAACTCCAATGCATAAACTCTATTATTAAGTTTGAACAGTTCAATAAATTTTGAATTTGACACATTTTTAGTAGATTTGCAAACCATATTTTTTTAAATTTTGAATTTTTTTGCTTAAAATGAATATTTTTTAATGTTTTTGGATCATTTTGATGTGCTGATGTAAAAAATAATTTTTTAAAAATAAAAAATTTTATTTTGATGTATTTGTAAACGAAAAACACTTTAAATCTTCACCGCTACCACAATCCCAAACACACGCTAAATTAAAGACTGAGTTGATAAGATGGGGACTAATTTGTGAGAATAATGTTGAAGATGTTTTTTTAGTCATCAATCAATGTTTCAAGCGATGAACCATCTAAAAAAAATGTATTTAAAAATATCATACCAATTATTTTTAAAGTTTTTTTATTTAAAATAAATTAAAATAATATATATATATATATATATTAAATTATTTTTAACATCAGCATATCAAATCAAAACAATTTAAAAAAATAAAAAATATTACTTTAAAAGAATTAAAAAAATTAAATTTTTTAAATTAAAAAAACAAACAAAAATTTTCATCCAATGGTCCTTCTCTTGTTGATCTGATGTGTCACAACAAGCCATCATGTTTATGATAGTGTTTGAAGAAATTAACTCGCATATGCCGAAACTAGTGCTGCTGTCGGCCGAGTATAATTATTGGCTAACTTTATGAATACCAGACGAGCCAAAACCAGTGAGAAAAGGTTAACATTATGAATGACTGGCTAAAACATTGAAAAAAAAAAAAATCGTGAAATAAACAACAACACTAATAATTAAAATATAGCCCACCTACATAATTTTATATCTCAAACAACGAAAAAGAAGAGGAAAGAGATCACATATTAGAGAAAATCTTATCGTATGAAGAAACTTTGATTACATAATTTAGAGGGTTACCTGTAAAAGAGAGTAGCTGGGGGATACTGATAATAAATCCCAAAGGTAAAACCAGACTCATCCAGGGACTCAAATATGGTCTTTTGAGGGTAACCTTCAATCAGCAACTGTCTGTTGTTGCTGGTAGCTCCATGAGACGTCGCAGAATGCACATAAAGCCTGTTGGGTTGTGTTGATGCAGGAACGGAAGCAAACCAACGGTCACAAATAGCAAAATTCTCAGCCAACTCCTTGTAGACTGGAACTGCGTCCGGTTTGAAACCATTCATGACAGTCTGAGCCATGCCCTTCTGCAATCTCTCTGCATTCTGTGCAAAACCATTCATTTTTGGAGGCGGTTTGTTGTCATCAGAGAGTGAGGCTTCGGTCCATGGAACCCCGAAAACTTGTTCGTAAATGTCTTGGATCGAGTGGCCAGGGTCAGGGTCAACGTAGGCAGCTTGGTCACCAAAGAATACGAGAGTTGAGTTTGAGTCGGAGCTGGAGATGGGGTTAGATTCAGAACCCGTGGCTCCATTGATTTCTGGGTTTATAGTCTTTAGCCACCCTAACATGTGGTCAAATGAACGGTTTTCTTGGACCAGAACGACCACCGTTTTGATGGGGGAAGGTGTGGTAGTGCTGCTACTGGAGCTCTGATCAGCTACCATTTTTTTGCTTTTTTGGAAGATGGATTTGGGTTTGGTAATGGTGTTCTGAGATGGCTATGATTTATGGAAGTCTATTTGATTTTTTTTCAGTATAGTTAGTGTTTTGATCGGAGAAGAAATCACTTGGAAAGCTGGTGATAAGAGATCACTCAAGTATATATTTAAACTAGAAATAATCTTTGTACGTAACAGGTGGCAATTCGTGCTTTTGTACTATGCACGTTGGACAGGAGTTGTCTTACGCTGTCATTGTTTATTAGCTAACAAAATAAAATATTAAATTTACTCCCAAATATTTAATTTAGATGATTGAAAGGAAAAAGAAAAACGTTTTATGATCGATATAGAGCTACAAAATGAGGCAAAATCTCCTCTAATTTGCTCTTGTCATAAATGCAAGCAAGGTTTTTTTTTTTTTTCAAAAAAGACCTCCATAGTGATTATATTCTATAATTGTTTATAATAAAGTTACTAAATATGACGTAAGAATATGCATGTAGAGCTGGTAGTCATGATAGCTTACCGTGATGAGCAACTAAACTAGTTGCTCATAGGGGTGTTTAAAAAAATTAAAAAATTGACTAAATTAAAAAAATTATGAAAAAAAATCGATTAAATTGATTAAAATTTTGAAAAAATTGACCGGTTCGGTTTCGGTTTTTTAAGCCTGAAACTGAAAAAACCGAACCGAAAAAAACCAGAAAAAAAACCAAGCCAAAACCAAGCCAAACTAAAAAAACCAAGCCAAACCGGTTTTTGCTCTAAAAAACCGAACTGAAACCGATTGGTTTGAACCGGTTTTGGTTCAGTTTCATTTTTTTTAATTCAATTTGATTATTTTTTTGATAAAAACCGAACCGAACCGAACCATAAACACCCCTAATTGCTCATAAACCTAATCTTAAATTTTTGAGATACACAAGTTGAAAATCACCTAAAGTGTGACGTAATGGCCCATCGCTTGGTCCTTACAAAGAAAAAAACTAAAACAGCACGAAGTTGACACGAAAGAGATGAAGAAGCTTTGATCTGATTTTGAACGGAAAATATGCTAACGGACAAAAGCAGATGCTATGCGTGAGGAAGAAGTTTTTGTTTTAATATAAGAAGTGGAAGCTTGTTTCTTGATTATCTTGCATCGTATGCTGAAGTCAACAAAATCTAATCGTGTTGGTCATCATTTAAAGTAAAAGGTTCGCAGATTTAGTGTTTAGTTGATCTTGTTTTCATGAGTGTTAAACTTTTCTGAATGTGAACAACAATTTGACTGTTATTTTACATATAATGTTAAACTTTTCTTCCGTGTTAATATGTTTAATATTGAAAGTTTTTTTTTTTTTTAAGTGTAATTATATTAAAAAAAAATTATATAAAAATACAAACGGTATATCCAAGATGGATATCATCCTGCAACCCAGATCAAACTGAATAAGACTATTAGGACAACATCTCTAGAACCGATTGACCGGTTCTTACAAAAACATGAGACATTCTAAGTGGAACTCGAAGTACATCAAACTAGAGCTACCCCATGACTCTAGAAGATGCCATATGGATCTGAGAGTAGCTGGAATATGGTATTTTGATTCTAGCTCAACCAACCTAGATTATATAAGATCAAAGGGTTACCTGACTAACAATATGATAAGGACGATAGACCTGGTGAAAAACTTGACTATTCCTTTCATATTAGATAAATTAAACCATGACTGAAAGGACTAATCGAGCAAGCAAATACAAGAACTTTTTTTGCTTATAGTGCATGTATGTTCCACTGAAGTAAAGTTCACTATGTCATAAAAGGTCAAATTATAAGAGTTCGACTCATGGTAGCCCTCTAAACCAAAGTAGATAAAGAACACTAAAAAAACAGATGGTCGTGTAACACCCCACCCCACTAGTAAGATATTGTCTACTTTGACCCACGAGCCTCATGTATTTGTTCTTGACAGCTACATATAGCCCAAAAACGCATTTTACTAGTCAAGATGAACATATTTATATAAGGCCCTCCTCCAAGTCCTCATCCGCTGATGTGGGATATTACAGTCGTGTATCTCAACATATGAGCCATAAAGGATACATACTAAGGAGCTGATAATCTAGTAAGCATAGAGTCTGTCGATGGTATGTAGGCGACCCATAGAAGCAAGTCATATGATAAAAGATTGTCTCAGGATATGACCTAGAAACAAGAGGAGGTGATGTATAGAATTTTTAGGTCTCATGTCTCTAAGTACCTCCCATGGTGAATCAATAGAAAATCTCCTTAATGGATGACCCTTCCAGATATAGTGATCTGGCAGTGCAATCCTGGGATGGAAATAAACAGAGTCCTAGATAGATTGAAGCTCTTAATTACTCGAGGGAAAGGACCAAATGTCTTCTTTAATGATGTCTAAAACTTTGGCATCCCAGAGAAGTTAAATCGAGGATAGTATCTTGAAGAGCAAAAGGTCATAGAATTGTTGACCATCCAATAACTAATAGTCTAACCATAAGGAAATAGTAGCCCCATCTCCAATGCATGTAACAAATCTCTCTCTAAACTAATCTCTATTGAGTAGGATCTTCATCTAGGACTAAAAAGAAATTGAAGGAGGCTTGACATGCTAGAAATATCTACCATGGAATAAGACACTATGAACCCATCCTGACCAAATTGATGATCTCTTTGAAAGTGGTTTTTAGACGTGTTTGAGAATAACTGCTCTATTTTAAGTCCCAATCCTCTTTATCCTTAAATCTCACTCCTTAAGAGGATAACAAACTAAAGCCCAGGCTACCTTAGCCCCTGAATAGAAGATAGAACAACATTTCTAGAGAAAGACAACTATAATATTCTCAATCTTCCTGATAACAGAGCAAGGAAGAATAAACATGGAACACCAATATAATTGGATGGAAAAGAGAAAGAATTTGATCAATAAAGGCGTCAAACATAAGTAAAAGAAGCTTAAGTCCACAACTTAATCCTCGAGAGATTCCAATCCACCAAAGGCATATAATTACTGTGAGTTAGTCTAGTAGAGATTAACATCACTCCTAGATACCTGACCAGCAAAGAGACCATCTTGAAACCCAAAAGAGTTTGCAAAGAGGCCTGAGAGTCATCATCGACTCCTGACAAGAAAATATGGCTTTTATCTAGATTTGTAACAAGTTTATAAACCCACCAAAATCATCTTAAACCTTCCTAATAATCATGACCGAGTCCATATCTGTAAACACCCAAAGGAAAATATATATATATATATATATATATATATATATATATATATATATATATATATATATATATATAGAGAGAGAGAGAGAGAGAGAGAGAGAGGAATGATGATGAATGCAGTTTTATTTGCCGATGCAAAGAATCGGCAAGCGACGCATTTTATTCGCCGATTCGGACTGGCAAAGACGGCGCCGCTGATGCAGAATCGGCGGAAATGCGCGACGGTTCGGCATTCCGGATCGGGGCGGCGATACCGATTTCGATTGCCGATCTCCGGACTTAGCGCGGCGCCGATTTTGAAATGCCGAAATCGCGGCCGGCCACGATTCATTGCCGATCAGAAATCGGCAATGACGCGCTTATTTGCCGATGCGAGAAATCGGCAATGATGCGGTTTTACTTGCCGATTTCTCAATGAACAGACGCAGGTGGGAGGGAGGGGTAAAACTGGTTTTAGATAAACCAAACAAGGATAAGGACACACCTAAACCAACCCCCAAACAACCCATTCCATTGGATGGGTAGTATAAATACAAAGAGGGGAGAGAGAATGACTCATCTTCTTCCAAATCCAAGAAATGCATGCCGTTCTTCCCTTCCCCTTTCACAACGGAAACGTGAATCGGACCGAGAGAGATTACTTTGTGAACTTGTGAGGGAGAGATGAGACCTTGAGAGAGGAGTGGGCAATGACAGAGGAGAGGAAAAAGAGAGCTGAAAAAACATGAGAGGAAGAAGAAGGAGGAGAACCAGGAATGAATAGTGTCAAACCTTCCTCAAACTTAGTTAAATTCGGAAGGTATGGGTCATGAAACTCTCTTCCTCTCCCCGTAAGATCAAAAACGAAAATGAAGAAGAAAAACCCTAAGAAAAGAATTGATCTAAGACCTAAGCCACCGTGAAGGAAGCTGAAATTAACCAAGAGAACAAGCAAACAAAAGTGAAATAAAGTCAATTTCGAACATCTAACAAATCATGGTAGAGGGTCGGCTTTAACTAGGGGTAATTAATGTGTTCTCATTGTGATGATTGTTGCTTTGGAATTAATGTAATGTTGTTCTTTGGAATTAATGTGTTCTCTTTGTGATGTTTGTTCTTTGGAATTAATGTGTTCTCTTTGTGATGATTGTGCTGAAATTGATGCTGCCGATTTGTGTGTTGCGCAGTGAAATTCGCTTTCACGCCGCAACCGAACCTCTCGGCCAATTGATATCCGACTGCCGATTTGTGTGTTGCGCCAATGACATTCGCTATTCACGCCGAATCTGAACCTCCCTGTTTTTCTTTGCAAACCGAACTCGCGGAATTGATATTCGCTACCGATTTGTGTGTTGCTTGGCGAAA
This sequence comes from Populus deltoides, assembly GCA_015852605.2. Lineage (NCBI taxonomy): Eukaryota > Viridiplantae > Streptophyta > Magnoliopsida > Malpighiales > Salicaceae > Populus > Populus deltoides. The sequence goes on along the minus strand of CM027582.2, from coordinate 6,867,130 downwards.
TTCCGTTTGCATTTGCCGCAATTGATATTCGCCGCTTTCCGCACATGCCGCAACGAATTGATATTCGCCGCCGATTTGTGTGTTGCGCGCAATTCTGCTTTCCGCCGAAATATTAATTGCCTTTGGGAATTCTTTGCCCGCAAATCTGCCCGCGCCGGAATTGATATTCGCCGCCGATTTGTGTGTTCGCGAAATGCGCAAATTGCTTTCACGCCGCCGAAATTACTGGCCGCAGGCCGATTGATATTCCGCCGATTTGTGTGTTGCGAGAAATTACATTTTTCGCCGCCCGAACCGGACCCGCGAGCGAATTGATATTCGCGCCGATTTGTGTGTTGCGCAATGAAATTCGTTTTCGCCGCGAACCGAACCTCCCGCAATGAATTGATATTCGCTGCCGATTTGTGTGTTGCGCAGCGAAATTCTGTTTATTGCCGGGCGCAACCGCTTCCCGCAGCGATTTGATATTCGCCGATTTGTGTGTTGCGCAGTGAAATTGCATTTGTTTGCCGCCGGCTGAACCTCCCCGCAAAGTGATATTCGCTACCGAAGTTGTGCGTTGTGCGGTGGCCGTGGCGCCAACAACGGTGCGGTTCTTCCGCCGAACCGGACGCGACTGCGCGAACCGGTTCATTGCCGAATTAGGCGGCCCGCGAATAACCGGTTCTGCTGCCGATTCCTACAATAAGCCTCCTAGGCGGGAATGACTTAAATGCTAATAACAATTTCATGATATGATGGTGTAAAATAGGGAACACTTGAATGTGAACATATGAACTATTGAAATAAGTGTGATGATGAATGTGATTCAAAAAATAAAATAAATACAACTGTGCTGATTTGTGACCATTGATGTCTTAGGTGGTGCGGTCGGGATTGGACCATCATCAAGACAGGAACGACCCATAGGTGGAGCAGGTAGGTGACTTGCACCTTTCTTTTTCATACGTTGAATCTTGGAATATTTTAACTTGAGTACTACCATATTGTTAGAACCGATATTAAATTGTCGAACGCTTAATTGTTGATAAAATAGTGATTAGCTTCGGCTAATGGCATCCAAACGGATGGCCGGGACAAAGAATGATTAGCTTTGGCTAATGGCGTCCGAATGGATGGCCGGGATGAAGGACTGATTAGCTTCGGCTAATGACATCCAAACGGATGGCCGGGACAAAGAGTGATTAGCTTCGGCTAATGGCATCCGAATGGATGGCCGGGACAAAAGAGTGATTAGCTTCGGCTAATGGCATCCGAATGGATGGCCGGGACAAAGAATGATTAGCTTTGGCTAATGGCGTCCAAATGGATGGTCGGGTTAAAAAGGGATGATTTCACTGCTGATTGTGGATCGGCAGCGACGCTTCATTCGCTGATTACCGGATCGGCGGCGACACGATGTCGCCGCCGATACGAAATCGGCGGCGACGATTCACGCCCGATCGGAGAATCGGCGGCCGACGCAGTCATTGCCGATACAGAAATTGGCGGACGCCGACGATTTCGGCCCGATTCTAGATCGGCGGCGATCGCGATCTTTTCCGTCTGGCCGGCGGCGACCCGGTTCATTGCCGTCTGAAATCGGCAATGACGCGGTTTCATTGCCGATTCCGGATCGGCGCAGATCGATCTTCATTTGCCGTCTCGAAATCCGGCGACCGGCCATTGCCGATTCCTTGATCGGCAGCGATGTAGTTCGGTGCCGGTTTTAGGAATGGCAACGACGCAGCTATCGCTATGGAATCCGGATGGATAGCCGGACAAATAAACGACTAGTTTCGCGAATGGCATTTGAAAACTTGTGTATCTATATGTACTACTAATTGTTACATCAAATACATGAAGAAATTATAAATGTTAATGCTTATTTAATTGCTAGGCCGTTAGTTACCATTATTATTATTATTATTAAGTATTTGTTTTCTCTTAAATGTTTTGTACTTTGCAGGGGACGTCACACCAACGAGATGTCTAGGATACCCGATACACGGAACCTACTTTTGCAAGGAATTAAGTAGATGCATTCTAACTCACAATGTATTTTGTAGGGATCAATGTACTGAATGTATAACTTTTATTAGATCCTTTTTGTTTATAATTTGTGATGGCTATTAGTAGTATAAGAATGCAAACTCATGTCCATGTATATATATTTTTAATATGAACTTCAAATCATGCAACCTTAATATTATGTGTTTGTGTAAGATTCGCTTTTGAAAGAACTGTTGATTGTATGGATTGTATTTTGATGATGTGAGGATTCAAGTTCTTTGATTACCGGCACCATGTGTATTAAATATACATATATAAAAATAAAAAAAAATTACTATTGTTTTGGGCTTAGAAAGCCGGGTCGTTACAATATCTATCTAACAGATAATTATAAGGTCATTTGCTAAACCTAAATGAGTAATGGCATTCTAGTGACACCGCTAGTGGTACTGAAACCTCAAGTTCTATGAAGCTTCTCTAAGTATACCTTCTAAACCTTTCATGGCAAAAAAAAAAAAAGGGATAAAAGGTCACATTGTTGAAAACTCCTAAAAGATGGGAAGAAGTCGTGACATTCCTCATTCATGGCAGCTAAGAAATTAGTTGTAGACATGCATATCTCAATCCATCTAACCGTGATGTTAGATGCTCCAATAGCCATTAGCCCTGTTAGGATAAACTCCCAACTAACCATATCAAAAGCTTTCCTAATGATTATTTTTAAAGCACATCTAGGCATAAGAATAGCTAAGTGATAATTATACATAAGCTTTTGATTCAACAAGATGGCATTTGATATTTGCCTACGTGGAACAAAGGCAATCTGAGTAGGGAAAATAACATCCAGAAAACCCCCTTTAATATACTCATAATGACTCTAGATATGCATTTGTAAACTACGTTACAACATAAGATATGTTTAAAGTCATTTATAGCGGTAAGAGTCTCAATCTTAGGAATCAAAGCAATTCTAGTAGCATTAACACATTTAGGAAGAGTAGAGGAATCAAAGAAGTACTTCACATGAGTGATGAAGTCCCTACCAGTAATGTCCTAACTTCTCTTGAAGAACAAATAAGTATAACCATCTGGATCAGGAGCATTATTGACACGATCAAAGAGTTGATGTCTTATCCCAAGTGTAGGAGTGTCACAGTAATAAATAACCCGGTAAGACCGGGGTCGAACCATAGAGAGGTTAATTGTATAAATTATAATTAATAAAACAACAACAATAATAACAACAATATTTGTAACAACAATAATAATATTAATAGTAATAGTAATAATAATAATACTCAGTACGTGGCATTGTTATACCTGAGAATGATCTAAAAGATCGGGTCACGGGTTTCCAGCCTATATACTGAGTTTATGAAAAGATCAAAGAGATATATTATATAATATAAACATATTTCTGATGCGAATGAACAAGGCAAGACTAACAATGTCAGGATCCTTGATCAAACACAGAGCATACTTAAAGTACATAAAATATAACAAGAATAATAATAATAACAACAATAATAACAATAACAACAACAACAACAACAACAACAACAACAACAACAACAACAATAATAATAATAATAATAATAATAATAATAATAACAACAATAATAATAACAATATTAGTAGTAGTAGTAGTAGTAGTAGTAGTAGTACTAATAATAATGAAGAAGAAGAGGAAGAAATTAATGAGAACTTTGAGATGGAAGATTAATGTAAAGATTAAACAATGATAAAAACAAATGTCAAGGTTAGAGGATTCACTAATAGTATTAAAGATAAGTAAAGTATAAACTCTTTATAAATTATCAACATAATCATATTAATCATCTTATTTACGTAACACCATACTTATAAATTTTATCAGATATTCATGATGCTAACTTATGTTGACAACAAATCAAGTTCCTCTCATAATAACGATGTCGGCCGAAGACTATGAAGGATCAAGTATTTGATGTACCAAGTGTTATACAACACAAATCTAGATTAACCATTTAACAAGCAAGGTATTAAGGATTAATAAGATAAAAATGATAAGACATGTTAATAGCAAACTTTCTTGGATATAAACATTAAAGTCCATGTTGAGTTTATATTATACTTATCCTAACACCATTAGTGAAACCTTGTCACCTTGACATAATTAACTTAGCTACACATTATGAAGAAGAAAAACATAAATAAACAATATAAGAACATAAACATGATATAAGTTAACTAAGTATAGTAAAGGAAATGAAAAGCATGAACAAGAGATTAATGAAAATAAAACTAAAGGATTACAACAATAAAGAGAGAGCAAGAACATGATTTTGATCTTAGAACCAAGATTTTCAAATGAATGGCAAATGCCTCCTTTTATAGGCTAAAATTCAGAACTATTCATTTGGTAATTGATTATTGATGTAGTGGCCAACTATTGATTTAGTGGACTTGGTGGACAGCAGCACTCAAGCACTTTGGCTGGATGAAATGACATTGATCCATTCAGAATTTGGCAAAGTGTTCCTCATGAAAGTTGTTGGCAATCATCTTATCTTTTTATCCATAAAACTTCAGAGCAGTTGGATCACTAGAGCCCGAGATATGGCTAAAATACTGAGTAGTGCTGTTGGTGGATGTGGTGGATAGACCTCAAGCTCTTGTCTGGACGACATGTCATTGTTACCATCCGAACTTGAGAAAATCTTCTTCATGAAAGTTGTTAGAAATTGTCTTTTCCTTCCACCCACCAAATTTCACTTCATTTGGACTTCTAGAACTCCAGATATGGGTAAAATTCTAAGCAGTGTTTGGGCTGGATTACAGGACAGATTCTGACTTCTCTTTTGTGGCCAAACTTTGAATTTGAAAACGACAGATTTGGGTTTTACACTATTCATGAACATTGTAGGCCTATTTCTTAGCTTTCCATCCATATAAATTAAGCTGAAATCCAAAATCTACAGCTCCAGATATGACCCAATAACTGAACAGTGTTCCAATTTGAATTGAATCGGTATCTCCTTTCTAATCTTAGCCGTTTCTTTGTCCTTTCACTTTCAATAGTTAATCACATCAATCAATCTTTTGAATTGTGAGATATGCCTGCATTTAAAATGAACATTTACCATAAATTAAAGCTATCTTATATTATCAGATCTATTATTATAAAACATGCTCTAGTTAAGGAGTTATTAATACTTCAAGTGCAAAATGATGATATAAAACCTTGATAAAAATGCACTTTTAATTACTAATCAATTATCATCCGGGATAAAGAATAAGGCTTTCTTAATCTCATCATATGTAATTTATAACTATAAAGTAAGCACAATATCAAGAGAAATCCTACTAGAGAAGTATCAAGAATCATCATCTAAAATAGTGGCCAAGTGTGTAGAAAGTAGCCCGTAGATGTAACGAGCTGCTAATTAACTCAGACCTTAATGATTTTGAACCTGAGACCCTGTCTCATAAGTCAACCAGTGGATTTTATCCCTGACCTGTTTATGTAGCAGTGATCGGTAAAAGAACTTGGTGTTTTTGTTTCCCAAGTTTATCCACTAAATTTAAGACCTCTATTTATAAAAGCTTCATTATCCTTATGCCGTTGTAAGAACTCCTAGCTAGCTCTCTCTCAGCTCTATAATACTCTTTAGAGTGTGAAGAGCCATACAAAAGTATCTATGTAACAACCTAATTAGATTTTACCTCAACCACTTGGCTAGAGATATGACTAGTATGTTGGTGATGCAAAGACTTCAACTTAGGCTTTAAAAACCTAGTCTCTTGGTAAGCATGTACATAGGGTTACCGTCCACTAGAATATGCCAAGTGTCTGCAATTATACCCAAAAACCATCTATGCCAGCCCATAGATTCAACAGCATTAAATAAATACTATATACCATCAGGTCCCAACCAACAAGAATACAACAATTAACTGTATCTGAGATATTAAATAAAAATTGTTAATGAAGGATTAATAGTTGTTTCCACCCCCTCATCCTGTTAGAAGTAATCTTAGTCTCAAGGAGACCCATAATATTGAGTTTATACTCATTAATCCAATCCTTTACTATTTTATGTTTTTGCCAGCCATTAAGACTTAAAATATTCTGACAACCCAATATATATTATCAGATGTGGAGAGACAATAACAAATAAAATCAGTGGTTCTTAAACCCTTTCACCTTCTTCTTCTTACTGGTAGTAGGTGGGTTTGACTATAATAGTTGAACCTTATCTTTAGCCATTGTATTCATGCCTGAAGTTGTAGCAGTATCTAAGGTATCCATAGTCTCACTATTTCTTAGTAAGTTCAGAGTTTTGCTCTCTACACACTTAACAGTTTTAAGAAAACCAAATTTGTTCTTTTCAAGATGAGAATAGTCCCTATCTGAGTCTTGATCTGACCCAACATTATAATCCAAAACATCTTTTCTAGTTGTTTAGGCAAAAGGTTCAATAATATGTAATCGATCTACTGATATTTGGAGAACTTTTATTAGTCGACTAGTTTCCTAGGCAGTAGCTCTTGAGGCTTCTGTCTTGTCCAACCGATCACCTAGTTCCTGAGATGTTTGAACTGGTTGATCAATTTCTACAAAGTTGACTGTCTATAGAGCTGGGTTTATTGTAGCAGCTACATTTAAAGGGGATGTAACCTCCTTAATAATAGTAACCGAGGAGCTACATGTATGTAAAGTATCACCTCCATTTTGGATCTTTAATATATCCTTAACGAAAGGTTTGGTACCTCAATCGAAGCCTTGCAAGAGTGTTCAAATACTTTGAAAGTGTTACAGGCTTATGGTTTCCATTCATACTTAACCATAACTATGATGGGATCCGAAGATAACTTGTATTCTAGCTGGAAATTGTGAACCATAGGCAACGAGACATCCAGTTCAATACAGATTTGGGCATAGTCAAGCTTGGTGTCGTTATGTGTTTGTTCATCACAAGCCAATTGCCTTCCAACCATGCTAGCAACCATTCTTAGGCCCTTTTCATTCCAAAAGGGAAAAGGTAACCCTTGGAGACAAATCTATGTAGCCACTTTTGATATTTTATTCTTGTCAAAAACAAAATGAGGGTGTTATGGTTGGAGGATAATGGTCTTTCCCTACACATGTACAACTCATTTTCAATAATTAAGTGAGCATCATCCTCTATTTTGAAATGGAAAATCAAGAAACCTTGTTGTGTCGTCATGACATTCTCATGGCCATAATTCTTCCATTTTTGGAAGGCAATAGAGTTGGTTGCATGGTATGACATCTTGTAACTAAGGAAGAATCCCACCAAAAATTTGTTCCATTTCCAAGATAATGTCAATCTCTTGTCGTAGAAAAGAGGCTATCTTAGCTTGGGTTGTTGAGTTTGACATTTTCACTCTATCAGCCTATGAGGTGTTAAGAGTGGAGTTGGTGGTGTTAATGTTCTTTAGTGTCGTAGTAACAATGTGGCTTGTAGGAAGGTTTGATCCTTTTTTTACGATGGTTTTGATTTAAAGGTAGTTTTGATATTTTGAGGAGGTTGAGAGATGTTTGAGGTGTTGGTGTTATTTAGGTTGGTAGTGTTAGAGGTTTTTATGGTAGTTGTGATGGTGTTAGTTGTTTGCGACAGTAACCAGTCAACAAGATTTTGGGTTTACTAAGCCGGTCGACCGGTTCCTAGATAAATGGTGGTCATGTCTCAAACTTATAGAAAACGGTTCAAAAGGTACTTAAAATTTTAGGATTATTTAAATTTGATCTCCACCATTCAGAACAAAGAGAATATTTAGGTGAACCCCTTTAAGAAATTTAAAGTAGATCTAACGATGAACGAAAGGAAACAAACTGGATGTTATAACTGTTTCAAACTTAGATTTCTAGAAAAAAAATGCAATGGGATATCTATCAAATGATAGTAGATCAACAAAATCCAAATGATCAGTTTTTAGATCATTACTAGGCGCACAACATACTAAAAAAGCAAGTCAAATCCAATAGTGGATGATGGTGTTATAGTTCCGCCTATTTCTCTCACTAATCTCTCTCCAAAATCTCTTTCTCTAAAGGTTTTTCCCTGATTCAATTGAGTTCTCTCATTCAATATTGAAAGCCATTAAGGTACAATGGTATACTTTTGAAGCAAATGAGTTCATAATGAACTATTTTGTTGGAAATTTTTCCTGTTTGATTTTTGCACTTATATGATGTTTGGTACAAAACATTAATTTTTATAGGAGTAATTATAATAAAAGAAATTTTAAAGATGTATAAAAGTAATTTTTAAAAATATTGGTGTATTTATAAATCAAAAAGGTTAATTATTCATGAAAAGAGGGATAAAATAATTAAATTATTAGTAGTGATAAGGTTGTCAATTTGGTTTTAGTTGACATTCTGTTTTTATTTTATTTTTTGGAATGATAAATTTCAATTTTGAAGTATTTCGACATTCCATTAAAGAGTCATGTAATAATAATAATAATAATAATAATTCAAAATATTAATTCAATTATGAAGTATTTCGACATTCTATTAAGGAGTCATGTAGTAGTAATAATAATAATAAATATTAACTCAACATTCATTAGTCCAATTCAAATCTAAGAACAAATTGATTTCAAATTATATAATAAACACAATGTCAAGACTTTTAAAAAGATTTTAAAATTATGTAATGGACTATAAAATTGCTTATCAAATCTAACGTTAATTACCCAAATATGATTAATACTGAGATAACAATAGAGATTATACATGCAAATCTCTTGTATTGTTTTAATTGGATTTTGCTCAATATGATGTAGAAGGAGGATATCAACATGAAAAAGAAAGTTGATTTTAGCTTTGCTCCCTATAACTTGTAATCCTCTTATCATTAACTACTTTTAGTGTCTATTAGAAGATATCATACAATCATAAGCATTATAATAGTTTTATGCACTAAAGAATATATGATTTTCTCTTCTTTTTTTGTATTAGTTCTAAATAAACAAGGTCAAACTGGAAAGACATCTTTGGAGTAGAGATATTGATGTCACTTGAGATAAAGACATAACACATCATCCTATTGAATATGTAGAATTTATATGTTTTATAGTGTCAAAGAGAGAACAATACCGTTGACAATGACGAAACTTCAAGACACTATTATTATACCATAACTTTGCTCTTGCCTTTCTTAAAAAAAGAAATTCTCTCTTTTATTATTCATTCTCTTCACTAACCACCTTCCTCTAAAATCATCCATTTCCTCACCTTCCTTCTCATCAAGTCTCGTAAATCCACATAATCACTAAAAGCCATCTAGGTTGAAATTTGAGTAAGAAATCCAAAATGACCTAAGATTCTGAATGAGATGAAATTTGTTATGCTTTTTAAATTGGTATAAGATATACCTGACATAATGAAATTATATTGACAATTTTGATAATGATTGATGAGAGAGAAGTACATGGAGGATAAAATTCTCCTTCAAAAAACACCAATTTAGAAGGGTAATCATTAGCCACTTATTAATTTACCTCCTTAAAAAAATACCAAACAAGAATTAATATTAAAATAAATTACAATAAATGTCTTGAGATATTATATGAAGATTTAACAAAAAATCTCTCCACATGTAAGAACGTATTAGAAAAATCTATATACCTAAAATTACCTTAGTTACCATTTAAAAAGATACTTTAATTAAGAAATAAAATAAATAACAGAAAGAATATATATATATATAATCAATTATTAGCAGCAACCTAAAACAAAACAAATCAATGTTTATAACAGGATGAAACAAAGAAAATGAACAAAGAAATTGTTTATGGCTTTAATCCCTTGACTATTTTGAATTTATTTCTTTTATCTATTGATGAAAGAGTTAGCTTGATGGCAAATACAAAAAAAACAATAAGCAATATGTATTCAAATCCAATAAAGGGAGAAAGAAAAGGTTATTTTTGAACTAGATGATTAGATTTGGGTGTATAGTTTTACTCTAACAAGCATAATTTTTTAATCTGACTATTGAATGAGGATAAAATTTTACTTGAAGTTTCTAAATGTCTTGTTCTATATTGAGTTAAAATTTAATGGAAATAGAACATTGAGAAGTCTTTGTGATAAGGTCCAGAAGCTACTATGTAAGAATTATATTAGTTTCCTAATTGATTTATGATTCTTTTTTCTATTTTATTTAGAACTCTTTTATTAATTTTTCAGTATTATTTATAATATTTTTACCCATTATAAATATAGTTATTTAGCTTGTATTTAGGTTTTTTTGGGCAGACTTTGATTTAATAATAATTATTGTGTGTGAGAGGTTTTGCTCATACTTTTTAGTTCTTCATTGAGCTACTCTGACTTATCGAAGAATTAACCAAGTTTTGTAGTATCTTTTATACTTCTCATCCACATCTCTTTATAGGTATTGGGTGAGGGTTTGATTACTTATATTTTTGGTCTCCTGGTATAGTTTGTTGTTATGTCAAGCTCCTTTCCAAACCTAATCTTAATTTTCTTAGAAAGAGTTGATTTGACTGTGAATTTCTAGATCTTTATATCCACAGGGTTCACGTCAAGCTGTGTTTTCTACATGTATAAATGAGAATGTAAAAGTGTAAACAATCATATAAAAAGAAAAAACACTCAATCAAACTCAATATGGATTAACCTTCCATGAAGGGTGACAAGAATTGTTAAATGTCTATAATCCATCTATAGAGAGGGTTTTATCTATTTTTTCCATGAATCGTGTCTGAAACTAAGATTTGGGATTTAACTATTTCCAATACTTAATGCTTCGATTAATGGGATGTTAATCCTGTTAAATAATATTTATGTAGTCTTATTTATTAAGGGTAAAATAGTACTTTCAGTTTGACCTATATATACTTTATTTGTATTTAGGTTAACTCAATGCATTCATAATAAACAGATTATTCAGAATCGTAGCCTCCTTTTTGTATTTGATCTCAATTACTTTAACATGGTATCAGAGCTGGTTTTATAGAACGAGGCTTAATCCCGAAAATTTTTTGGAGTGAGATTTTGTCTTCCGCTTCTGCAAAATTTGGTATTTCATCAGTTTCTACAATTATTTTGGTATTTCTGCTTCCCTTCAGCTTTTGCAATTTGGTATTTCTGTTCAGTTTCTGCAAATTTGTTTTGTGTTTTGGAGTAATCGTATAAGTTTGAGAAGATATTTGTTTAGTTTCTGCAATCTCTGTTCAGTTTCTGCAATTTGGTATTTTGTTTTCCGCTGCTTTTGCATTCTGGTTCTCTGTGATTGTTGATTATGGCTACTGAAAGAGATGATTCGCTTCAGTCTGTGAGTGTGAGGTTGAATGGGAAGAACTATTCGTATTGGAGCTATGTAATGAGAAATTTTCTTAAGGGTAAGAAGATGTGGGGATATGTTAGTGGAACTTATGTGGTACCTAAGAATACTAAAGAAGGAGATACTGCTTTGATAGATACATGGGAAGCAAACAATGCAAAGATCATTACTTGGATCAACAATTCTGTTGAGCATTCTATAGGTACACAGTTGGCAAAGTATAAGACAATAAAGGAGGTTTGGGATCATCTGCAACGGTTATTCACGCAATCAGATTTTACAAAATAGTATCAGTTAGAGAATGACATATGAGCTCTTCACCAGAAGAATATGAGTATTCAGGAGTTCTATTCTGTCATGACAGATCTTTGGGATCAATTGGCTCTTACAGAATCGGCAGAATTAAAAGCATGTGGTGCTTATATTGAACGTAGAGAGCAGTAACGATTAGTACAATTTTTAACAGCACTTCGCAGTGATTTCGAAGGACTTAAAGGTTCAATTCTGCATCGTTCTCCACTGCCTTCTGTTGACTCTATTGTCAGTGAGTTATTGGCTGAAGAAATACGTCTTCAGTCTTCTTCTGAAAAGGGAATTCTTTCTGCTTTGAATCCTTCTATACTAGCAGTACCTTCTAAGCCATTCTCTAATCATCAGAATAAGCCTTACACAAGGGTTGGCTTCGACGAGTGCAGTTTCTGTAAGCAGAAAGGTCATTGGAAGGCTCAGTGTCCTAAGTTGAGACAGTAGAATCAAGCTTGGAAGTCTAGCAGTCAATCACAATCTAATGCTCATCGATCACCTTAGGGTTATAAACCACCACACCACAATACTGCAGCAGTAGCTTCCCCAAGCTCTATTACCGATCCTAATACTTTGGCTGAGCAATTTCAGATGTTTCTCTCTTTGCAGCCACAAGCAATGTCCGCTTCTTCCATAGGTCAGTTGCCTCATAGTTCCTCAGGTATGTCACACTCTGAATGGGTCTTGGATTCTGGTGCTTCCCATCATATGTCTCCAGATTCCTCATCTTTTACCTTAGTGTCCCCTTTGTCCTCCATTCCTGTTATGACTGCTGATGGCACTCCTATGCCCTTAGCAGGTGTTGGTTCTGTTGTCACACCTCACTTGTCTCTCCCTAATGTTTATCTTATTCCAAAACTCAAATTGAATCTTGCGTCTGTTGGTCAAATATGTGATTCTGGTGATTATTTAGTCATGTTTTCTGGTTCTTTTTGTTGTGTACAGGATCTGTAGTCTCAGAAGCTGATTAGGACAGGCCGTAGAGAGAATGAGCTATATATTTTGGATGAGTTAAAAGTGCCAGTTGCTGCTGCTGCCGCTGCTGCTACTACTGCTGATTTGTCTTCCTTTCGTTTGAGTCTTTCATCTTCTAGTTTTTATTTATGGCATTCCCGTCTAGGTCATGTTTCATCTTCTCGTTTGAGATTTTTGGCATCCACAGGAGCTTTAGGAAATTTGAAAACTTGTGACATTTCTGATTGTAATGGATGTAAACTGGCAAAATTTTCTGCTTTACCTTTTAATCGAAGTATTTCTGTTTCATCTTCACCATTTGATTTGATTCATTCTGATGTATGGGGACCTTCTCCTGTTTCCACAAAAGGAGGGTCTCGATATTATGTCTCTTTTATTGATGATCATACTCATTATTGTTGGGTTTATTTAATGAAACATCGTTCTGAATTCTTTGAGATATATGCAGCTTTTCGAGCTCTTATCAAAACTCAACATTTTGTTGTGATCAAATACTTTAGGAGTGATTTGGGTGGGGAATACACCTCTAATAAATTTTTTCAAATGCTTGCCTTAGATGGAACCATCCACCAAACTTCATGTACAGATACTCCTGAACAAAATGGTGTAGCTGAAAGTAAACATAGGCACATTGTCGAAACTGCTCGTTCTTTCTTGTTGTCTGCTTTTGTTCCTAGTGAATTTTGGGGAGAAGCTGTTCTTACTGCTATAAATTTGATTAATACAATTCCATCTTCTCATAGTTCGGGTCTATCTCCTTTTAAAAAGCTATATAGGTATGTCCCTGATTATTCCTCATTTAGAGTCTTTGGTTGTACTTGTTTTGTTCTTCGTCCTCATGTAGAACGCAATAAGCTATCCTCTCGATCCGCTATTTGTGTCTTTCTAGGTTATGGTGAAGGTAAAAAGGGGTATCGTTGTTTTGATCCAATAACTTAGAAACTTTATGTGTCTTGTCATATTGTCTTCCTTGAGCATATACCTTTCTTTTCTATTCCATCCACTACTCATAGCCTGACAAAATCTGATCTTATTCATATAGATCCTTTTTCTGAGGATTCTAGTAATGATACATCTCCCTATGTTCGATCAATTTGTACTCATAACTCTACAGGTACTGGTACTTTACTCTCTGGCACACCTGAAGCTCCATTCTCATCTACAGCCCCTCAAGCTTCATCTGAGATTGTGGATCCACCTCCACGTCAGTCCATCCGCATTCGTAAGTCCACAAAACTACCAGATTTTGCTTATTCTTGTTATTCTTCATCATTTACTTCCTTTTTATCTTCTATTCATTGTCTCTTTGAGCCCTCTTCCTATAAAGAGGCAATTCTTGATTCGTTTTGGCAGCAAGCTATGGATGAGGAACTTTCTGCTTTGCATAAGACAGATACTTGGGATCTGGTTCCTCTACCTCCTGGTAAGAGTGTTGTTGGTTGTCGTTGGGTGTATAAGATCAAGACTAATTCTGATGGGTCTATTGAGCGATACAAAGCTAGGCTGGTTGCAAAAGGATACTCTCAATAGTATGGTATGGACTATGAGGAGACATTTGCCCCGGTTGCAAAAATAACTACTATTCGTACTCTTATTGCCGTAGCTTCGATTCGTCAGTGGCATATTTCTCAGCTTGATGTTAAAAATGCATTCTTGAATGGAGATCTTCAAGAAGAAGTTTATATGGCACCCCCTCCTGGTATTTCACATGACTCTGGATATGTTTGTAAGCTTAAGAAAGCATTATATGGTCTCAAACAAGCACCTCGTACTTGGTTTGAGAAATTCTCTATTGTGATCTCGTCTCTTGGCTTTGTTTCTAGCAGTCATGATTCTGCTCTTTTTATTAAGTGCACTGATGCAGGTCGTATCATTCTGTCTTTATATGTTGATGACATGATTATTACTGGTGATGATATTGATGGTATTTCAGTTTTGAAGACAGAGTTGGCTAGACGATTTGAAATGAAGGATTTAGGTTATCTTCGATATTTCCTGGGTATTGAGGTAGCATACTCACCTAAAGGTTACCTTCTTTCTCAGTTGAAATATGTTGCAGATATTCTTTAGTGGGCTAGACTTACTGATAACAAGACTGTAGATACTCCTATTGAGGTCAATGCGAGGTACTTTTCTTCTGATGGTTTACCTTTGATAGATCCTACTTTATACCACACTATTGTTGGGTGTTTGGTATATCTCACCATTACTCGTCCAGATATTGCATATGCTGTTCATGTTGTTAGTTAGTTTGTTGCTTCTCCTACTACTGTTCACTGGGCAACTGTTCTTCGTATTTTGCGATATCTTTGGGGTACAGTTTTTCAGAGTCTATTACTTTCATCCACCTCTTCCTTGAAGTTGCGTGCATACTCTGATGCTGATCATGGTAGTGATCCCACAGATCGCAAGTCTGTTACCGGGTTCTGTATCTTTTTAGGTGATTCTCTTATTTCTTGGAAGAGCAAGAAACAATCTATTGTTTCTCAATCATCCACCGAAGCAGAATATCGTGCCATGACATCTACTACCAAAGAGATTGTTTGGTTACGTTGGTTACTTGCTGATATGGGAATTTCCTTTTCTCATCCTACTCCTATGTATTGTGACAACCAGAGTTCTATTCAGATTGCTCATAACTCGGTTTTTCATGAGCGCACTAAGCACATTGAGATCGATTGTCATCTTACTCGTCATCATCTCAAACATGGCACCATTGCTTTGCCTTTTGTTCCTTCTTCCTTGCAGATTGCAGATTTCTTTACCAAGGCGCATTCCATCTCTCGTTTTTGTTTTCTGGTTGGCAAACTCTCGATGCTTGTAGCTGTCACATCGTGAGTTTGAGGGGAGATGTTAAATAATATTTATGTAGTCTTATTTATTAAAGGTAAAATAGTACTTTCAGTTTGACCTATATATACTTTATTTGTATTTAGGTTAACTCAATGCATTCATAATAAACAGATTATTCAGAATCGTAGCCTCCTTTTTGTATTTGATCTCAATTACTTTAACAAATCCATCCATTTGAGATCAAAAATTGAAGTTCATTCATTAAAAAAAAATGGGAAATACCCTACCACATTATCCATACATTTTGAGAAGATAGTCTAAGACTTTTCTTCATAAAAATATGTGGAAATAGTTCAATAATTTAACTTATACATTTTGAGAGGAAAATTTAAAATTTTTATTCACTTGGGCTAATAAACTAAATGGTACATTGGCAAAGCCATATTCCAAAAACTTTTCTATACTAGGCTATTACCTCAATGATGACATCTTTGTTACTTGTGCTTTCCTTTTGTAGGAGTTTATCATCTTTATAGATAATAGTAGTCTGCGTTGAAATCATCTATTAAAATTATTCTTATCTATTTTTCAGTCTTAAACTCATGTTGTATCTATTCTTAAGTGTGTGTGTGTGTGTGTGTATTTTATTTTGATTGTCTTATCACCCATTTCATGTAATTTCATGCACATCAAGCTTGCCCTATGATTGTATAGGAAGACACTCTCGTGGAAGTTTCCAGCTATTATGTGCAAGGATAATTGGCTAACCTATTGGTCTAAAAAAATTCTTCGTTGCTCGATTAACAAGCTTTAATAGGCTAAATCGAGGCTTACAAGGCTGGAAAGCATTGATCAAGACGAAGCCCTATCGGTTTACCAATCACGACCAGGTAGACTATCCATGAGATGTTGGTGGTTTCACGAGTGTTTCCTTAGTTAATGACAATCGGGATATAGCTAATTCCTCAGTGTAGTCTAAAACATTGTAAGAAAAACATTGTGCAGTGTGTGCATGGTCATGAGTTTATATCCAATCCAGACATAATAGAAAACAAATAAGTACATAAAAAAATATATAAATTACCAAACAAAAATACACAATGGTCAATTAGACAACAAACAAGTAGGGTAAAATCCTTGAAAGCACACATCAAAGCATAAAATACATTTTATCATGAAAATCAGGCAAACAAAGCTTAGCCCTAAAACAGTCTCTAGTGGAGTCACCACTCTATCATAGAGAACATTGAGGCAAACTAATGGTAAAAATGAAAAATAAGAGTTGCCACCTAGTTTTATAATAATTAAAAATCCTAACTCACATTTTAAAGATTTTTAAGTAAGGGGATAATTAGGCCAAATGAAAGATGAAAATTATCACCATAAGACATCTTACCTGAAAGTAAACCGCTTCGTATTGTATTTCATGATAAAATGTAACCATGATACTTTTAAATCAGAGATTTACTTAAACCGATTTATTAATGGAGGTTATAAACTATCAATTCATAATTGGAGGTTATAAACTATTAAAATCTAAGGCATTGATTTGGGATTTAGACCTCATAACAAAGTCGAATCTTTACTTTTAAAGTGTGAGTATTAAACTTGAAAGGATGGTGGATGTTCACTTGGTCTTTGGTCTGTTTTCTTTGGTTAATTTTAAAATTAGCCTGAAAACCTTCACTTGCATTCAATGAAACTTGATGGGGTTATATTGATCCAACCCAAATTTATTCGCAACAAACAAGGTAATATAACACTAGGATATTTTTAAGCAAGCATCCACATTAACAAAAAATAAAAAACAAAGCATATATACAAACAAAGACTATGACAATATATATATTGGATAGAGGTTTACTATATGATGGAGGAGTGAATCAAAGGATATTGTCAAGGCACTCTTTAACTCAGTTTCAGTTTCAGTTTCATACGCAACACCAAACAATATTTTTTTTCAAATTTTCTTTCTTGATTTTTTTTAATTTTTTCCTCCCCCATTTTGTTCTTTTCATACACCAATTTATAATATTTCTCCTTAAATTTTAAGATCCTAGCATTAAGTTCCTTTATTATTATTATTATTATTATTATTATTTTAATCTAATTTTGATAATTGTTTTTTTGTTTTGGAAATTGAAATCTTAGCTTTTTGATTTTGAAACTCAAATTTTAAATCTTTCTTATTTTGAAACTTAAATTGTAAATCTTTTTTTAAAACTTTAATTTTAAATTCTTTTAATAACTCTATAACCTTCTAAACTTTATTTCAATTGCTCTTCTTTTTATCCCTCTCATTTCACTCTTAATAAAAAAAAATTAAAAACATTCATCCATTTAAATACAACAAGTAAAAGATTTGATCAGAATTATAAAAAGATTGCATATTTGCTGAATATCATTGAAAATATATCTTTTAGAAATTTTGTATTTTGTTTTCAAAACATATTGAAAATCAATTAATGACAACGCAAGATCATCAAATCCAAGGAGAATCAATCTATTGAACAATTCATGGAACTTTTGCTTTAAATTATAAGGATGAGCAGAAATTGATTATATGGGCAAGGATAGCAACCACCACTCGCAGCCGACTAGTCATATATATATATATATATGCTTGAGCTACCCCTTCCACCAAATTCATAAATTCTCGCAGTATATATTTGCAGTATATATATTAATTCTCATATTATAAAATAAAGATTTAAAATAGTAGGGAAGGAAAAAAAAACTAAACATAATATGATAACCAAGAAAGCATCCGAGAATCTCATCAAGAAAAAAACTTTCTCCATAACTTTCTAACCAGTTTCAACCACAATTTTGAGTAGTTTTTTTGAAAGTGAAATATTAGATTTCCTGTAAGCATTAGCTAGGCAATAGAAAATTTTGCTTCTAACATGGTACCTCCTCCCTTGTTATTATAATTACATTTAACATTTAATGCTTGATTCTCTAAGGAACTAGATTGGCTGAACTTTTAAACTATTAAGTATTATTGACATTATTATATTTATTATATTGTCTTGAAAAACTTTATGGTGATTAGGAAATAATGTATAATCTAATAATTGAGGTTTAACCTAAAGTATGATGGATTTTTTTCTTTCTAATATGTTTTTATGTATCTACGAAATACTAAAAAATATCATGTGATCAAATGTAAGCATTTAATAATTCATTTCTAAAAATAAGAAATAAAAACAATATGGATTAATTAATAAGTAGGTTGGGTACTTGAGGGAAAAAGGCTAATTCAAGTGTAAAAAACTCAACCTCGTCCTACCCTCTATCATATATATATATATATATATATATATATATATATATATATATATATATATATATATATAATTAAATTTAAGACTAAAAATATCCTTGAATCAACCTATGTATTAACTAAATTATATTTTATGTAACACATATATACTAAGTTGAACCAATTTTTTGTCTTTAACCAACACTTGACGAGTATGAGAGGAAGTATATGACACCCACCAGGGTCAACTTTTACGTATTTTTTGCGTATTAATTACTTGCTTTTAGTGTCCAACAAAAGATTTTTCTATTTATTTCATATGTATATTAATTAAATATTAAAAATATAATAAGATCTTTCAGTATTTATAGATTTGAACACTACACAACTAAGAAATAATTTTAAAAAAATAATAAATAGATTTTTTCCAAATGAAATGGGACAAATATTTACTAAGCCGAGCAAAATTGTTGTCTTTGACCAATGACATTTAAACCTTGAAGTACGAGAGGAAGTATATGACACCTACCACAATCAACTTTTATATATTTTTGCGTGTTAATTACTTGCTATTAGTTTGGAAAAACAAAAAAATTTTCTATTATATTAATTAAATATAAAAAACTCTTGGAGTATTTATCGAGTTGAACACTACACAACTAATTAAGATATTATTTAAAAAAAATAGATTTTTTTTCCAAATAGAATGGGACAAATATTTACTAACCCAATTAAGCCAAATTGTTGTCTTTAACCAATGACTCTTGAACCTTGGAGTATGAGAGGAAATATATGACACTACCACAATCAAATTTTATGTATTTTTGCCTGTTAATTACTTGCTATTATTGTCCAATTAGAAATTTTCTAATTATTTCATATGTATAGAATGTCAATTAGCTTGCTTACTGGAGAAAATTTACAGGAAGAGAATCCTAATATTCATTTCTAGAGTTAGATGCTCCATATTGTGATATCTAGTCTTACATGGGACTCTCACGTTCTCACAGAAATAAAATTCAAAACACAAAGCACATGAAAATGTTTAACGAAATGAATTGTTTTTGGGACAACAAAAAAAAAACACAAATATCAAACACTTACAAGTTCTTGTCTCAAGCAAATTAATTAAAGAGATTAAAAATCCATGGAATTTTAAATTCCAAACTCAAATGGGAAAATTCACAGAAAATTCCAATTCTAGGAACTTCCATCTACTTATGGCTTCATGACTGTAGAGAAATTGTAAACCTAAAGTTTCCCTTGCTCCTGTTTCTGAGCAGTTGTTATCACATTCATTTACAAGTCTCATTGGCACGAGAGTCTTTCTTATAATACGTTTAGCAAGAAAAAAAGCATTCTTAAATCAATCAAATCAAGGCATTGCATGGATAAAAAATTCAAACACTCAAACAGAAACAATTTTACCTTGAATTGAAGACTATTGTTGCTCTTATGCCTCCTCTCAAACACACACTCCGATTATCAAAACTTTTCCCTACCAAAATCAACATAGACAGCCTAATCACCTAATATTTCTTGACTTTGCTCTTCCGTCCCCTCTCTGTGTCTCTTCCTCTCTACCTATACCTAATATTTCTTGTACCTTGCAGTATCTTGAAGAAACCTTGTCTCACTAATTCCTATTTGGATGGTGACAATTTTTCATGATCCTACCTCAACTTATCATTATGAGAAACATTATAACCATCATTATTATTTGGAATTTGATAACTTGCCCCCAGTCTATGATCTTGACCAGCTTACTATTTTGAAAAACTCAAACTAAAACCACAACTTGCCCCCAGTCCATAATTTTCCTCTAGGCGTCAGTTCTTGGTTTCCATGTATCTTTCGTTATGGTTGCTTTGACTATGCTATAACACCACGCTGAACTTTAGGCTTTATTCCTAACATTAATGGTTTCATATTCTGAACAAAAACAATATCTCGACATGCATTTTAAACACAACCTGTTTGAAAATACCGTCATGTATGATCATAAATCAAAACACACATTGCAACACCTTTGATGCCTTTTTCGGAATGGTGGTTATATGAACTTTTAACAACGGATATTTTTTTGTGGTTAATGAAATTGCTTATATTTTTTAACAAATTAACTATAACTAAAAGGGATCAGTATTTTACTGTAGCGTGGGCTACTTTGCACCGTGAGTGCTTTCACTGTGAATTGCACTGTTTGGTGGGGGCATGGTGAGGTTGCAGCCTGCAGGCCCAAAGCTCCTAGCTAGAGGCACGCCCCCTGGGGCTGCGGACATTTGGCATTTGGGCTGTCAAGCCTGGGCGTTGAGCAGGCAATGGGCGCCTGCCCGCGCCCCAGGCTGCAGCCACCTAACGCTGGGGCTGGCCAAGGCCCTAGCATGTAGACACCTGGTGCGGGGTCTGCCCAACCTTGGGTGCTAGGGGCAGACCTGCGTGCCTAGCTACAGCTCCAGGGCGAGTGGGTCTACAACTCCGCAGGACTAGGGTGTGTAGAATCGCAAGGCAGGGTCTGCAGCCTCGAGCGTCTTGCCGGTAGACTTGCGCACTGGGTGCAGACCCAGCCGCCGAGGTCTGTTCTCACAGCCATTGGGTTTAGAGACCCGCGCAGCTAGATCGGCAGACCCTGCAAAGAAGAAAAATAAAAAATATATAATAACAATTATTATTATTGTTATTGTTATTAATTTTTAAAAAAAAAATTACTGTAGAAACTTTGGCCTGACAAGTTTGATATTATTATTAATATGATAAATATTATTATTATTATTATTGTAATTAAAAGTATTAATATTAAGAATAGAAGAAAATAAAAAAAATATATAATAAGAATTATCATTATTATTATTGTTAAAAAAAAATTTGAAAAAAATATTACTGTATAAACTTTGATCGGACAAGTTTAATATTATTATTAATATGATAAAATATTATTATTTGTATTCTAAATATTGTAATCTTTATTGTAATTAAAAGTATTAATTAATTATAATTAATTAACTCAGGTTGTCGACACTTGGCACTAGAGCTACCAAGCCAGGGCGTTGCGGCCGGCCACACGCGCCTGGCCATGGCCCAAGACAGTAAACACCTGGCGCGGGGTCTACCCAGGCACTAGGGCTGGCCAAGGCCTAAGCATGCAGACACCTAGCGCGGGGCCTGCCATCCTTGGGCGCTAGGGCCAAACCCGTGCGCCTAGCTGCAGCCCCGCGAGCCTAGGGTGTGCAGACTCGCGAGGCAGGGTCTGCAGCCCCGAGCACCTAGCCAGTAGACCCGGCTGCCGAGGTCTGTTCTCATAGTCCTTGGGTTTAGAGACCTGGGTAGCTAGAACGGCAAACCCTAAGAGAAGAAAAATGAAAAAAAAAAATATAATAACAACTATCATTACTATTGTTATGAATAATATTTTTTTAAAAAAATATATTACTGTAGTAACTTTGGCAAGGCAAGTTTGATATTATTATTAATATGATAAATATTATTATTTTTATTCTAGATATTATTATCATTATTGTAATTAAAAGTATTAATATTAAGAATAGAAGAAAATTGAAAAAAAAATATGATAACAATTATCATTATTGTTATTGTTAAAAAAAATTAAAAAAAATATTATTGTATCAACTTTGATCAGAAAAGTTTAATAATATTATTAATATGATAAAATATTGTTATATGTCTTATAAATATTTTTTATTATAATTAAAAGTATTAATATTATAAATATTATTATTTGTATTATAAATATTTTTTTTATTACAATTAAAATTATTAAAATTAAAACTAGTATTATTTGTGTTATCAATATTATTATTTTTACTATAATTAAAAGTATTAATATAAAAATACTATTATTAATATCATAAATATTGTTATTATTAAAAAACAATAATAGAATTGATTTAAAGGGTAGAATTACAAATTATTATTAATATTACTATTACTATTATTATTATCATTGGTAAATTGAAAAAAAAATTATTATTACCATCAAAGAAAAACCTTATTTAAAAAAATGATTAAAAAATAGAACTTAGATAAATAAGTTAAATATTATTATTAATATTATAAATGGCTATGTTGGGTCCAACATGGTGCAGGACCCAAAATAGCCTTGGGTCCTGTAGCAAAATAGCCTTGGTTCTATATCCAGTGAAAGACCCAAAATAGCCTTCGGTCCTTCAGTGTACAGGAGCCATGTGCAAGATTCAAAATAACCTTGGGTCAAGGGTGGTGCAGGACCCAAAATATACATGGATCCTTCCCAGTGCGGGACCTAAATAGCCTTGGATCGTGACGCCGGCAGGACCCAAATTTTTTATGAAAGTAAAAGGTAAGCCCGTGGTGTAGCGCGGGCCACCTAATTAGTTTGAGCTATTTCTTGATGTGTTTTGAATTCATTGGTTTTTAAGTGAACATTTAAGGTTTTTGTTTGCTTCAATTTTTGCAAATTTTTAACACCATGAATAATAATAAATAGAATATTGAAAAAAGTCATGATTCTTTTTGGAGATAAGTTTTATGCTTTACTTGAGATCACAACTATTAAATTGCTAACTCGCTTTTAATTATAAAGAACTTTTTGAGGCATGTAATTGACACGACTAAAAGATTGATGTCTTCTCCCAAGTGCAGGAGTGTCGAAGTAATAAATAACCCGGCAAGACCGGGGTCGAACCATAAAGAGGTTAATTATATAAATTATAGATAACAGCAACAACAATAACAACTACAACAACAACAATAATAAAGAGAGCTTTAAGATGTGATATTGATATAAGGATTAAACAATGATAAAAACAATTGTCAAGGTTAGAGGATCCACTAATGGTATTTCAAACAAGTATAGTGTAAACTCTTATTATTACTCAACTGGAAACCACACACAAAGGAGGTTCCAATCGGATTATAAATTTTTAACATGATTACATTAGTTATCTTATTCGAATAATGCTAATACTTGTAAATGTTGTCAAGCATTCATCATTATAACTTATGTTAACAACAAATCAAGTTCCTTTCATAGCTTAGGTGTCGGTTATACCATACAGTATGGGTTATGAAAGTGCCAAGTATTTGTTGTACCAAGTGTTATAGAACATAAATCTAGATTAACCATTTAACAAGCAAAGTATTAAAAGTGAATAAGATAACAAATATAAAGCATGTTAGTATCCAACATTAAGGTCCATGTTAAGTTTATATTATACTTATTCTTACACCATTAGTGTACGCTTTTCACCTTGACATAATTAACTTAGCTAAACATAATGAAAGAAAGAAACATAAATAAACAAGAAAAGAACATAAATGAGAAAGAAGTTAACTAAGTAAAAAAAGGAAATGAAAGGCATAAACAAGAGATTAATATAAACAAAACTTAAGTATTACAAAAGAGAGAGCAAGAGCATGATCTTGATCTGAAAACCAAGATGCCTAAATAAATGGCAAATGCCTCCTTTTATAGGCCAAAATTCAGAACTATTGATTTGTTAACTAATTGATGAATGAGTGGCCACATCTTGACTTGATGACAATTCTTATCTTCTTGTCTGCCAAAAACATCATTGATAACGTCATAATTTGAACAGACTTCAATCATGAAAGTTCTAGGAAATTGTCTCATATTTCTAGGGTAAAAATTTGAGATCATTTAGACTTCTAGAATTCGAGATATGGGTTGAACACTAAACAGTGTCTGGGCTGCAGGACAGATTCAGACTTCTTCGTTGTTGCTACAATTTGGACTTGAAAACGGCCTTGTTAAATCTTGGGCTCCCATGAAAGTTGTAGGTCTATGTCTTACCTTTCCATCCATATAAAGTAGATCTAAATCCGAGATCTACAGCTCCAGATATGACCCGATTACCGAACAATGTTCCAGTTTGGACTGCACCAATGTCTCTTTTCTAAGTTTGGCCATCTCTTTGTCCTTTCAATTTCAGTACTTCAACTTATCAATCAATTCTTTCATTTATGTAATAGGCCTACATTTAAGATGAACACTTACCATAAATTAAAGGTATCTTGTATTATTAGATATGTTATTATAAAACATGCTTTAGTTAAGGAGTTATTGATACTTCAAGTGCAAAATGATGATATAAAACCTTGATAAAAACGCACTTTTAAGTACTAATCACACCCCCCAACCAGCTTATTACTAGTCCCTAGTAATCAAAGCGTTAAAATAGAAAAACTATTTGCAAATTCTACAAAGCAAGGCATTCATCATTCAACTTCCATTAATCTATCCAGATAAACAAACTCTCATTAAATTTATATATCTGTTCAATACCTCTTAAACAAGATATTAATAAACCTTTCTTTTTATGTGCTCAATGTATGAAAACATAGATGATGGGGCTTTTATTGGAAGAAAAACAATATTTTGTTCTAATGTTTAAGGTTAACTTCCTTGGGTTGGGATTATTATCTCTTTTTTTTTTTTTTTTTCCTTTCTTTTTTCCTTTTGTTTTTTTTAATATATATACATATAACTTAAAACACAATGCATCTTTAACTCATGTAACGAGCTTTCGGCTAATGACTCCTAGACCAGTTGATCTTAGGGCATTAGGTGTTAAGACACCCCTACGAGCTTAGTAACTCGAGTTGCAGATATTGATACGTAGATAGTGCAATGTTTGATTCCCTTAAGCTTTTCTCCTTAACACATGTAACAAGCTTTGGGCCAATAGCTCCCAAGTCAGTTGACTTTAGGGTATTAGGTGTTAAAACACCCCTTCGGGCTTAATTGCTTAGGTTAGGGAGGCTACGGAATCAAACTTATCTACGTTTTTATTATCATCATTTTCTTTTTGTTGCTGTTGTTGTTTTTTTTTTTTTTTTGCAAATTATAGACTATCCCTATCCCTTAGTTGTTACCTTTAACAAAAGAACATAAATAATATAATAATCCAATGTGCAACCCACAATCATATGTTAAAGTGTGTGTGTGAAAATGAAGGTTTAAGAATACTTGTTAAATAAGTATATGAGCAGAATCAAGTGATAACAATACGAGAGTTTGTAAACCTGAATATTTCAAGAAGTATTCTAATAGGCCTTGTTATGAATATTGCAAATAACCATTGTAAAATATTTACTAAGATGCGTCTCAAGAGTCACTAAAATTCCTCCTTACTCTGTCATCCTAGTAATAACAGTTTTGTCAAATGGCTTTAAAAACAAAAGTAGTTAGTTGTTTTTTTTTTTGTCAACTACTACTACCCTCTCCCCCCAACCAAAACGAGACATTGTCCTCAATGTTATAAGGTAGAAAGATAGAGTATAGAAAACATCACCTGAAACAACGAACATTAACAAACCTAAAACTCACTTAAACAAATATAAGAAATAACAAAACAAAATACTATGCTATTAATAAAACCAAAAGACATAAGGTTTCACAAACGAAGGCTCAAATCCAATCTAAGCTTTTTACAGCTTTCCTTAGTTGACCAATTTATGCGACTCATGGAAGGATCAATTACAGGGATGAAAGATTGTAGTTGGTCAATCAATTGTTTAGCAGTAGCAGCAGAGATTATGATTTGTCGTGCCAAAGATGTTAGAAATTCCTGTTCCATAGCTTGATCAAGAAAAGACAACAAATTATCATAAAAACCATTAACATTTAACAGACCTATAGGTTTATGGTGAATGTGCAGTTGGGCCTAAGAGAAAATATGAAAGATCTCTTCCAATGTGCCTAGACCACCTGGTAAGGCAATGAAGGCGTCGGCATGGTTAAACATTGCATTCAATCGATCATACATTATGGAGACTTGTAGTTCCTCTTCAATTGCTTTTCCAATGATGTCCTTTTTGTTAAAGCTTCGGGGACGAACCCTAAAACTTAACAACCTCCTAAAAATACAGTTATTGCCACACCCCCCCATTAACCCAAGGCTACCTCCTCCATACACTTAATGAATCTTTCTCTCAGCTAATACCTGACCAAGATGATTTGCTGATTCTAAAAACTCTTTTTCTTTCCCAGGACTGGATCCACCGAAAACACAAATATTTCTGATGTGATGACTTGAGGAACCTGCCATTTCTACACACTTCTATATTTGTTAAATGTATGGGTTGAGTAGAAATGAAGGAAAGGAAAAGAAGATTTTATAGATGAGAAATTGAAGATGCAATCATACCACCTATATGTAGGCCAGCTGGAGTCTCACACACTCTCTCTCTCTTTATTTATTTATTTATTTTGAAAAAGCATGTGTATGTACAAGTAGTTGTGATTGTAGCTCACATCTTCCCTTGGTTTTACGTCCAAGAACGACTTAAACGCCCTCTATGGGTCGGGGATAGGCTTCCCATCCAATTTTCTTAAAAACTGGCAAACAGGGTTTTTTTATAGTTAGATTCCCAAGACTAAGTCGATCATGTTTTTTATGGAATTGTGGCCATAAATCATGAATAGCACGATGCACATCTCCACTAGGATGTGTCTCAAGGGTCAATAGAAGATTATCTAAAGACCCCTTACTCAGGCCATCCTTAATGAATTGTATTTTATCTTCACGATTTATGGATACCATTCCTGAAGAACGACATGTTGCATTACAAGTCCATCTGGCACATCTGTGACAGACTTTCAGTTGTTTTGCACGACGTTTCTTTGCAAAAGTGCTTTTACCTATTCCAGCCATGTATGAGATGAAAGAATTGGAGAACTCACCTGATAATCGGACCTTTGCTTCAATCAGCCAATGAATATCTTCAGGAATTCCATGATTCATTAACAACCTCAATCTTGCACACCTAGCATGGTAAATTTTTGTAATCGCATTCTGAGGCAGAGCGAGAAAGTACTTTTTCAATTTTTCAAGAGTGGTGTCCATTTTCAAATGAGAATTGGAGAAGAGATTTAAAGAAGGGAGAAAAGCAAAGAATTGCACAAATATATACAGATATCAGTTATTATGGGAAACTGAAAGAACCGACTGAAGTCATGGAGAACTGTTATCCGCCATTTGACCGGGGTGAGAGAGACTAGCAAAACAAAATTCACATCAAAACGAAACACAAAACAATGTGAGAAAAAGAATCAAGCTTTATATACAGGATCACTTAATTCAATAGAGTCATTTTCAACTAAAAAATTATCAAAGTAAACTTTCAAACGATGTCCATTTACCTTGAAAACATTATCATTCTTTGGATTTTCGATATCACAGGCCCCATATGGATACATGATGCAACCATATTATTTGATAGTTTCACCCCCATTTAACTAGTATTTTGCCTATGTTTTATATATAAAATGCCTTGATATTCTTTGTTTTATGTTTTGAAGGCACTTTTGGATGAAAGATGCAAAAAGGAGTAAATTGGAAGTAATTGGCAGATTTGATGTTCAGTCGATGTTTTGTGCAGAGCGTGAGTTCTCGAGATCAAAATGAAGTGATTCCAGTGGAACTAAAAAGCTAACATCCATACATTTCTGGAAATGCAATGCAAGAAAAATAAAAAGAGAAAGATCATGGAAATCACATCCTGCAAAGTCAAATCTCGCATTTTGCCAGTGTTGACCTTTGGCCATTCAAAATTTAATATCTGGAGCTACAGAAGTCCAATTGATGTAAACTCAATTTTCGTGGATTCCTAATTCAAAGACCTATCCACGCTCCAAATTTCAGCCAAAAAAGATGTCATATGAGGGAGATATGAGTTTTCAAAGATGACAACTGAATTCTGCCAGCAAACAGGTTTCGTGAAGAAACAAGTCCAAATTACATTCCGAAGCATCTAAACCGACATTCAAGTTTTTATATCAGCAATTTAGCTCCTCTAAGTCAGAGCTTGAAGATTTCATGCAAGGCTATTTCTCCTTTTAGGAAAAATAGTTATTGAAGTACTTAAATGTAAACTGACAACTCAAGGAAGGACTATTTTGTAAAATAGAGACTAGGGTTTCTTAGCATATAAAAGAAAGAGAGAAGGAGGCAGCAGCCAACAGAGAATAAACACAAATTCTCTCCTCTACAAACCCAAAAATCATGCTCTTTTCATTCTTTAGAAGTAGTTGTTCAATAGTTATGCAAGGCTAAGCTCTTTTCTTGGTTGCAAGGACACAACAAACCTTCGGATTTCAAGAACCGTGAGATTTATTCTTCCTTTTATTTTCAGTTTATGTTATGAATGAGTATCATTGTTTTCCTATGCATATTTCCTATGATTGTTGTTGATGATTGCTAGAGCGGACTCTAAGTTATTGTTGTGAACAATCTATTGCTAAGTTTAATATCAAAACCGAAGTTGTGATATATGAACTTGTGAAGCAACTAAGCTTGATAATTGTGGCGGAACTACGTTATTGAACTTAGGGAGAACATTTGAACAAAGTGACACAAGCTGCGGACAGCTTGTATGTTAATCTTGATGAAATTATCTAGTTCTTAAAGCTACCATTAAATTGAATCATTAGTGCGGACACTTTGATTGTTTGTTGGTTAGGATTAGTTATACGGCGGATCCGTTAATTAATCAACGTTAAGAAAAGATAAAATTTCAGAATATAAACTGCAATTTTTGTTTCAAGGATCGGTTCTAATTTCCGTTGGTGGATGTGTGCTTGCGACCAAGGTTTGTTTTCTTGATAAGTTTCGGTTTTAATTGATTTTGTTTGCTAGTTTAATTGCTGCCATAGTTTAGATAATCACAAACCAAATCTCCCCAATTACATAACGTACAATATAAAAATCTGACTTGAAACTTCCTCGTGGGATCGACCCCTTGCTTGCTCTATACTATCTTGTGTGTTGTGTTTGAAGCTAGGATAATTAATTTGTGCGACCGCAACAAATTTTGGCGCCGTTGCCGGGGAAGTAATTTTAGTTGATTCTTATGCTTGTACTGTTATTTTTATTTGATGTGATTCAAAAAAAAAAAAAGAGAAACAGAATTTTTGCTTGCGGCATCTTTGTTCACTTATGCGGCAATGCATCGTTCAAAACAGAGTTTTTGGTGGAATTAGATATTGTCCTTTTGTTTTCTGAAGGGAAATGACATTCTGAACAGGACTAGTGATATCTCACTAGCCCCACCCTATTGAGGCCAAATTCCGCTTTTTTCTAGTGTTTTTAGGCAGTTTTAGTTTTCTACCGTAGGATTTTCGTACAATTTGCATTGTTTTCGATCTCTTGTGTGGTTACTTTCTTTTGAATTTTCTTAGCAATTTGTACCTGTGACCCGTTCTACTAATCAAATTCAAGTGCAGGTTGATCTTGAAATAGAAAGCACTTTACGCAGGTTAAGAAAGGAAGCTCGCCTCAACTCAATGGCGGTTGCACGACAACAAACACTCAAGGAGCTTGCTGCTCCTAATGTGGAAAATCAACCATTGTGCATAAACATTGACAATAATGTAAACTTTGAGCTCAAATCTGGTTTTATACATTTGTTACCAACATTTAATGGTCTTGCAGAAGAAGATCCTTATACTCATCTCAAGGAGTTTTATATGGTTTGTGTTGGCATGAAACCGAATGGAGTTGATGAAGAACAAGTTAAGTTGAAAGCTTTCCCTTTCTCTTTGAAGGGAGCAGCAAAGGCATGGCTTTTCTCTATTCTCCCAGGATCTATTGGAACTTGGAATGCCATGAAGAAGATTTTCCTTGAGAAGTATTTTCCAGCATCTCGAGTTGCCAACATAAAGAAAGAAATATGTGGGATTCGACAGTCTCATGGAGAGACACTTTCCGAGTATTGGGAAAGATTTGAGCAACTGTGCATTCAATGCCCTCATCATCAAATACCCGATCAGCTACTCATTCAATATTTCTATGAAGGATTGATGCCTACTGACCGTAGTATCATTGATGCTGCAAGTGGAGGGGCATTGGTGGATAAGACACCCGAGGCTGCACGCCAATTGATCTCAA
The DNA here is from genome assembly GCA_015852605.2 of Populus deltoides. NCBI lineage: Eukaryota > Viridiplantae > Streptophyta > Magnoliopsida > Malpighiales > Salicaceae > Populus > Populus deltoides. The sequence goes on along the minus strand of CM027582.2, from coordinate 6,836,570 downwards.
ACATGGCAGCCAACTCAAAACAATTTGGCACTCGTGGAGATTTCTCCAACAAACGAGTAAATGAGGTAAGTATTTCTAACCTTGAAAGTAAAGTTAATGATCTTACTTCTCTTGTGCGTTATTTGGCTTGTGGAAATGTGCAGCAGGTGAAAGTTTGTAGCATATGCTCCTTACAAGGACATGCTTCGGATATGTGCCCAACAATGCAAGAAGACTACATTGAACAAGCTCATGCAATTGATGGAGCATTCAACGGACAGCCCCAGCATAAATATGATCCCTTTTCCAACACGTACAATCCCAGATGGAGAGATCATCCCAACTTACGCTATGGCAACCCATCCCAACCAGGCAATCAAGGCCGACAGTTCCATCCCCATGGATTTCAATCCCAACAGAATTATCAAGCAAGACAACCTCCTCCATTCACAAACTCCAATGTTGTAGGGTCGTCATCCAATGATGATCTTCGTGAGATGATGAAAACTTTGGCTTCTAATACTGTTACCTTGCAACAAAATGTCATGTCTTTTCAACAGGAAACAAGGTCAAGTATTCACAACTTGGAAAAGCAAATGGGGCAAGTAGCTTCAAGTGTGGGGAAATTGGAAGCACAAATGAATGGAAAGTTACCCTCCCAAGCATTAAATCCAAAAGAGAATGTTAGTGCAATCATGCTGCGAAGTGGGAAAGAACTTGAAGAGCAAAGGTCAAAACAGATTGAGATGGAGGATGAAGAAGAGATAGAAACTGAATTGAGTACAAAGAAGGAACATCCTCCTCCTCCACAAACTGAAATAAAGACCAACACTCCAAAGGTAACTCCTCACTCAATTAATTCTAGTTTTAAAACAATTCCACCCTTTCCTGTGAGTTCTTCTAGGTCAAAGAAAGAAGACAAAGAAAAAGAGATTTTAGAGGTTTTCAAGAAAGTGGAACTCAACATTCCTTTGCTTGATGCTATCAAGAAAATTCCCAAGTATGCCAAATTCTTGAAGGAGTTGTGTACAACCAAGAGAGCTTTCAAACTGAAAGGTCATGAAACGGTAAGTATGGGTGAAGTTGTATCTGCCGTTGTTCAAAAGAATCTGCCTTTGAAACAAAAAAGACCAGTGCATTTACTATCCCATGTGTTATTGGTAATGCTAGTTTTAAAAGAGCTTTATGCGATTTAGGTGCATCCATTAGTGTTATGCCTAAACATGTTTATGATTCTCTTAGTCTAGAGCCTTTGAATAAAACTAGCATTGTCATACAACTTACGGATCGTAGTTTTGTTTACCCACTTGGTGTGATAGAAGATGTCCTAGTCAAGATTGATAGTTTGGTTATTCCATGTGATTTTTATATTCTTGATATGGAACATGATTCTTGTGATTCATCAACCAGCACTCCTATATTGTTTGGGAGACCATTCTTGAAAACCGCCAACGCAAAGATTGATTGTGGTAAGGATACCTTGTCTATGGAGGTAGGAGATGAAAAAATTGAATTCAATTTTCATGATGCAATGAAATTTCCTTATAGCAATGTTTATTCTATTACATGCTATGATCAAATTGATAAGTGTGTGCAGCAAGTTTGTGATTTTGATTGCGAAGATGGATTAAGCATAGCTTTGAGCTATGGCTATGATTTCACCAAGATAGAAGAGATGAAGAGGCACGTGTGTGTTCCCCAAAACGTGCACGAATCAGTATTGGCCTTACAAGCTTTGCAAACCGTTCCCCATGGTAATCTCTTTGTTGATTTAGTACTCTCACATAAAAAGCTTTTGCCATCTATTTTACAGGCCCCCGAGTTAGAATTAAAACCTTTGCCCGATAATTTGAAGTATGTATTCATTGGCGACAACAATACACTTCCCGTTATCATAGCAAAAGGTTTAACAAATATCCAAGAGGAAAAACTTGTGAAGTTGTTGTGTGATCACAAGACGGCCATTGGATGGACTTTAGCCGACATCAAGGGCATTAGTCCCTCAATGTGTATGCATCACATACTATTGGAGGACAACGCAAAACCAACAAGGGAAATGCAAAGGAGGTTGAACCTGCCTATGATGGAGGTAATGAAAGCTGAAATTTTGAAACTGTTAGATGCAGGAGTCATTTACCCCATCACTGACAGTAAATGGGTCGCGCCAATCCATGTGGTGCCCAAAAAAACCGGAATCACGTTGGTGAAAAACAAAAATGATGAGCTCATTCCTACTCGCATCTCGAGTGGATGGAGAATGTGTGTTGATTACAGAAAGCTCAATCTTTCTACACTCAAAGATCATTTCCCATTACCATTCATGGATCAAATGCTTGAACGCCTAGCAGGTAAGTCTTTTTATTGCTTTCTTGATGGATATAGTGGATACAATCAGATTGTTATTAATCTTGAGGATCAAGAAACGACTACATTTACATGTCCATTTGGTACATATGCATATAGGAGAATGCCTTTTGGTCTCTGTAATGCTCCTGCAACTTTTCAAAGATGCATGATGAGTATTTTTTCTGACTACGTTGAAAGAATAATCGAGGTTTTTATGGATGATTTCACGGTGTATGGTGATTCTTTTGATAAATGTCTAGAAAATTTATCTTTGATCTTGAAAAGGTGCATTGAAACTAACCTTGTCTTGAACTATGAAAAGTGTTATTTTATGGTAGAACAAGGAATAGTTCTTGGGCATGTTGTGTCTTCACGTGGATTAGAGGTTGATAAAGCTAAGATAGATGTTATTTCATCATTGCCTTACCCCTCATGCGTGAGGGAAGTTCGTTGTTTTCTAGGCCATGCAGGTTTCTATCGACGCTTTATCAAAGATTTTTTCAAAGATTACAGCACCCTTGTGCAGACTATTAGCCAAAGAAGTGGATTTTGTGTTTGATCAAGCATGTAAAGATGCCCATGATGAGCTTAAGAGACGTGTCACATCTGCCCCTATCATCCAACCACCAAATTGGGATGAACCTTTTGAGATAATGTGTGATGCGAGTGACTATGCGGTAGGAGCTGTGCTTGGTTAAAGAATTGGGAAGAATTTGCATGTTATCGCCTATGCTTCTCGCATGTTGGATGGAGCACAATGCAATTACCATACAACTAAAAAGGAACTTTTTGCAGTTGTGTTTGCTCTTGAAAAATTCAGGTCATATCTACTTGGTACAAAAGTCATTGTTTTTACTGACCATGCAGCTCTCAGGTATCTTTTGAAGAAAAAGGAGTCCAAACCAAGACTGATTAGGTGGATCTTGCTTTTACAAGAATTCGATCTTGAAATCAAAGACAAAAAAGGTGCTGAAAACCATGTGGCTGATCACTTGAGCCGACTGAGGACCGAGGATATACAGATCGAAACAATAAGAGAGACATTCCCCGATGAGCAGTTGTATATGTTGCATTCCTCTACCAGACCATGGTATCTTTGATTTGGTAAACTATTTAGTCACCAAAGAATTCCCTCCAGGTTTGTCTAAACCCCAAAAAAGATAAGTTCTTAACCGATGCTAAATATTATTTTTGGGACGATCCTTACCTTTGGAAATTTTATGCGGATCAAGTAGTTAGGAGGTGTGTACCACAAGATGAATTTCATTCCATTCTCACTTTTTGTCATTCTCATTCTTGTGGTGGGCATTTTGGAGCAAAAAGAACAGCCCACAAGGTACTTGAAAGTGGTTTCTATTGGCCTTCTATTTTTAAAGATGCATATCACTTCTGCAAATCATGTGAAAAATGCCAAAGAACAGGTAATATCACTCATAAGAATCAAATGCCTTTAACGAATATTCTTGTAAGTGAAATTTTTGATGTTTGGGGTATTGACTTTATGGGTCCATTTCCTTCTTCATTTGGCAATCTTTATATTCTTCTTGCTGTTGATTATGTGTCCAAATGGATTGAGGTGAAAGCCACACAAACTAACGATGCTAAGGTTGTTTTAGATTTTGTCAGGACTCATATATTTGACAGGTTTGGAATCCCTAAAGCTATCATTAGTGATCGTGGCACTCATTTCTGTAATCGTTCCATGGAAGCATTGCTGCACAAATATCATGTGACTCATCGAACTTCCACAGCATATCATCCTCAAACGAATGGCCAAGCTGAAATTTCAAATCGAGAAATCAAGTCTATTTTGGAGAAAACAGTGCAACCTAACCGGCGAGATTGGAGTCTACGTCTTGGAGATGCACTTTAGGCTTATCGGACTGCTTATAAATCACCTATAGGAATGTCACCTTATAGAATGATTTATGGGAAAGCATGTCATCTACCGGTGGAGCTTGAACACAAAGCTTTTTGGGCCATTAAACAATGTAACATGGATTATGATGCTGCTGGGATTGCAAGAAAACTGCAACTGCAAGAGTTGGAAGAAATTCGAAATGATGCTTACAAGAATGCAAGGATTTACAAAGAAAAGACTAAGAATCTTCATGACCGAATGCTTACAAGAAAGGAGTTTAATGTTGGAGACAAAATCCTTCTTTATCATTCGCGTTTGAAACTTTTTCCTGGAAAGTTACGCTCTCGTTGGATTGGACCCTTTGTTGTTTCTAATGTTTTTTCTTATGGTGCAGTTGAAATTACAAGTTTAGACACCAACAAAGTACTCAAGGTCAATGGGCATCGTTTAAAACCTTTCTATGAAGGTTGGACGGCAGAACTCACCGCTTTTGTAGAGTTAGCTGAACCAATCTATGAAGAATGAGCATGCCACATGTCAAGCCAATGACATAAAACAAAAGCGCTTACTGGGAGGCAACCCAGCACAAAAAAAAATCAGATTTGCTTTCTTTTTCCTTATCTTTTATTTTTTCGCATTTTAATTTATTTTCTGTCATTCTCTTCTGTTCCTTTGCTTTTATTTCAACATTGAGGACAATGTTGTGTTTTAAGTGTGGGGGTATTGAGAGAATGTTGGTTTTTTAATTTTGGTTTTCTTTGTTATTTTTCAAAAAAAATAATTATTATGTTTGATCTTTTGAACTCCCATTGGTTTTTGAGAATATGAGTATTATGTATGAGAATTAGTTGAGATAGATGAAGATATAAATCAAATGAAAGAGTATGCATGTAAATTTTAAGGTTTAATTGGTTTAGGGATTGACTTTGAGAATATGCCACGTTGACTTTATAGTGTTATACCAATGCAAGCTTTTGAGCCTTCAACATTATATTCTTTGAGTGTGCATTCTTTCAATGATATGTATCTCTAGAACTTGCTTCATATCTTGTTGAGATTACATTTGAATTACATATATACATGAAGATGATAAAGGCATTAGAAATTTTAACCACTTGAGCCAAAAAGCCAACCTAAAGCATATTATCCTTAGTGAGCCCCTTTTGAGCTTGTTTATCTTTTCTTTGCTTTATCCATGTATAAGCCTTAACTTTTTATATGTTTTCCTTTTCCCTTGGCCAAGGATTAGTAGAGCATATACTTATGATATCTCATGGAATTATGGTTGGAAATTATGTGAAAAGAAAGAAGAAGTGATGCTTGATGAAAAGATGGGCAAAGTTGCCAAAGGTAAAAAAAGAAAAAAAAAAGAACAGAGAAAAAGAAAAAAAAGTGTTCCTTTATGTTCTTAAGATTTTATGTTGAAAGAGCTTGAAATCAAAAGAAGTTAAGCATTGGTGATTAAAGATGAAAAAATTTATGTGCTTTGATGGAATATCTTGTTTGAAATATCATTTTTTCATAATGCTCTACTTTCTTTGGTTTGAACCTTTTCTTTTACTCTCTTTTACCTCACCTTAACCTTAGCCCCATTACAACCAGAAAATAAGACCTTTTAATTCATGCATTGTTTGTAATATGTTAGTAATGGAGATGAGATTGAAAAGCAAGCTTATGGTAGAACATATTCATTGATTGAATTTGAGAGATTTAAACACATAAACCCTAAACACATGAGTGTTGGAGTGTATATCAATGAGAGGACCTATCACTTTGGCATGGCATAGATTTCATTCAAATCCCGACAATTAATTGAGTTTTGAAGTTTGCATGTAAATAAATTCATGAAAATTTATACCATTTATCCTTCTTAATTGTATTCTTGTTTATAATGCATATATTCTTGGATATTGATGGTAGATTAAGAGATTGATCATAGTTATTTTCAATTTTATTTTATTTATCCTTTCTCGAGGACGAGCAAGAGCTAAGTGTGGGGGTATTTGATGCAACCATATTATTTGATAGTTTCACCCCATTTAACTAGTATTTTGCCTATGTTTTATATATAAAATGCCTTGATATTCTTTTTTTATGTTTTGAAGGCACTTTTGGATGAAAGATGCAAAAAGGAGTAAATTGGAAGTAATTCGCAGATTTGATGTTCAGTCGATGTTTTGTGCAGAGCATGAGTTCTAGAGATCAAAATGAAGTGATTCCGGTGGCACTAAAAAGATAACATCCATACCTTTCTGGAAATGCAATGCAAGAAAAATAAAAAGAGAAAGATCATGGAAATCACATCCTGCAAAGTCAAATCTCGCATTCTGCCAGTGTTGACCTTTGTCCATTCAAAATTTAATATCTGGAGCTACAGAAGTCCAATTGATGCAAACTCAATTTTTGTGGATTCCTAATTCAAAGAGCTATCCACGCTCCAAATTTCAGCCAAAAAAGATGTCATATGAGGGAGATATGAGTTTTCAAAGATGACAACTGAATTCTGCCAGCAAACAGGTTTCGTGAAGAAACAAGTCCAAATTACATTCCGAAGCATCTAAACCAACATCCAAGTTTTTATATCAGCAATTTAGCTCCTCTAAGTCAGAGCTTGAAGATTTCATGCAAGGCTATTTCTCCTTTTAGGAAAAATAGTTATTGAAGTACTTAAATGTAAACTGACAACTCAAGGAAGGACTATTTTGTAAAATAGAGACTAGGGTTTCTTAGCATATAAAAAGAAAAAGAGAAGGAGGCAAAGACCAGCCAGAAAAGAGGGAGAGCAGAAGGAGGCAGCAGCCAGCAGAGAATAAACACAAATTCTCTCCTCTACAAACCCAAAAATCATGCTCTTTTCATTCTTTAGAAGTAATTCTTCAATAGTTATGCAAGGCTAAGCTCTTTTCTTGGTTGCAAGGACACAACAAACCTTCGGATTTCAAGAACCGTGAGATTTATTCTTCCTTTTATTTTCAGTTTATGTTATGAATGAGTATCATTGTTTTCCTATGCATATTTCCTATGATTGTTGTTGATGATTGCTAGAGCGGACTCTAAGTTATTGTTGTGAACAATCTATTGCTAAGTTTAATATCAAAACCGGAGTTGTGATATATGAACTTGTGAAGCAACTAAGCTTGATAATTGTGGCGGAACTACGTTATTGAACTTAGGGAGAACATTTGAACAAAGTGACACAAGCTGCGGACAGCTTGTATGTTAATCTTGATGAAATTATCTAGTTCTTAAAGCTACCATTAAATTGAATCATTAGTGCGAATACTTTGATTGTTTGTTGGTTAGGATTAGTTATACGGCGGATCCGTTAATTAATCAACGTTAAGAAAAGATAAAATTTCAGAATATAAACTGCAATTTTCGTTTCAAGGATCGGTTCTAATTTCCGTTGGTGGATGTGTGCTTGCGACCAAAGTTTGTTTTCTTGATAAGTTTCGGTTTTAATTGATTTTGTTTGCTAGTTTAATTGCTGCCATAGTTTAGATAATCACAAACCAAATCCCCCCAATTACATAACGTACAACATAAAAATCTGACTTGAAACTTCCTCGTGGGATCGACCCCTTGCTTGCTCTATACTATCTTGTGTGTTGTGTTTGAAGCTAGGGTAATTAATTTGTGTGACCGCGACATCGCAACAATACACATGTTTCACAATAAAGGGACCGCCCCATCTTGATCTTATCTTTCCAGGAAATAAATGGAGTCGAGAATTATAAAGCAAAACTTTTTGACCAACATCAAATGTTTTTCTCAAGATTCTCTTGTCATGAAATTCTTTGATTCTTGCTTTATAAATTTTTGAATTCTCATATGCTTCATTTCTTATTTCCTCAAGCTCATTTGTTTGTAACTTACGCAGCTGATTAACATCATCAAGGTTTGAATTGAAAGCTTTAATAGCCCAATAAGCGTTATGTTCAAGTTCCATAGGCAAGTGACAAGGTTTTCCATAGACTAGTCTATAAGGTGACATATCTAATGATGTTTTATAAGCAGTTTGATAAGCCCAAAGTGCATGATTAAGTCTTACAGACCAGTCTTTCCTATTAGGGTTCACTGTTTTTTCCAAGATTTGTTTGATCTCCCTATTAACAAGCTCCACTTGTCCACTTGTTTGAGGGTGATAAGAGGTGGCAACTTTATGTGTGATTCCATATTTCTTCATTAAAGACTCAAATGGCTTGTTGCAGAAATGTGTTCCACCATCACTTATCATGGCTCGAGGGATTCCAAATCGACTCAAAATATTTTCTTTCAAGAACTTTATTACTGTTTTGTGGTAATTATTTTGAGTTGGAATTGCCTCTATCCATTTTAAAACATAATCTACTGCGACTAATATATACAAGAAATCAAATGATGGAGGAAATGGACCCATGAAATCTATACCCCAACAGTCAAATATCTCAATGACAAGAATAGGATTTAAGGGCATCATGTGATGTTTTGAAATAGATCCCAACTTTTGACAACTTTCACAAGTCTTGCAGAATGCATGTGAGTCCTTGCATATGGTGGGCCAGTAAAATCCACTTTGTAAGATTTTTGCAGTGGTTTTTCTTGATGAGAAATGACCCTCACATGCCTCAGAATGACAAAATTTAATGACACTACTTACCTCATTGTCAGGAATGCATCTTCGAAATATTTGATCAGGACAATATTTGAATAAATAAGGGTCATCCCAATAAAAGTTCTTTACTTCGTTCAAAAACTTTCTTTTGTCTTGGGTACTCCAATGAGCCGGCAATTGTCCTGAAACAAGAAAATTAACAATATTAGCATACCAAGGCATTGTAGAGACATAAAATAAAGATTCGTCAGGAAAGTAGTCATCGATTGGTGTGATGTCAGATCTCGAATCTGTTGTCAATCTTGACGAGTGATCTGCGACAACATTTTCTGTGCCTTTCTTGTCTTTGATTGTGATATCAAATTCTTAAAGTAACAAAATCCATCGAACCAATCTAGCCTTAGAATCTTTCTTAGAAAGAAGATATTTCAATGCTGCATGATCACTAGAAACAACAACAGGTGAGCCAACAAGATAAGACCTGAATTTTTCACATGCAAATACTACTGCAAGTAATTCTTTTTCAGTGGTGGTGTAATTCATTTGAGCACTATTCAAAGTTTTACTTGCATAGTAAATCACATAGGGTTTCTTGTCTTTTCTTTGTCCCAAGACAACACCCACGACATAATCACTAGCGTCACACATTATTTCAAAAGGTAATGACCAATCAGGAGATTGAATGTCAGGAGCGGAAGTAAGCAGGTTTTTAAGTTTAACAAAGGCTTCTTCACAATGTTCAGTCCATTCAAAAATATTATCCTTTGTTAAAGGTTACTCAAGGGCTTAGATATCACACTAAAATCTTTGATAAACCTTCTATAAAAACCAGCATGTCCTAAGAATGATGTAACATCTTTAACAGATTTTGGTGTTGGCAAGTTAGCAATTAACTTGATTTTAGATTTGTCAACCTCAATTCCTTTGGATGAAACAATGTGACCAAGTACAATGCCGTTTGTTACCATAAAGTGACATTTTTCCCAATTCAGTACAAGATTCTTCTCTTCACACCTGCTCAAAACCTTTTCTAAGTTAGTTAAACAATCATCAAATGAATCGCCAAAAACAGAAAAATCATCCATAAAAATTTCAAGAAAACATTCAACCATATCACTAAATATACTGAGCATGCATCTTTGAAACGTGGCTGGTGCATTACATAATCTAAAAGGCATCCTTCGATATACAAAAGTACCAAATGGACATGTGAAAGTAGTCTTCTCTTGATCTTCCAATGCAATTTCAATTTGGTTATAACCTGAATAGCCATCTGGGAAACAATAAAATTCATGACCTGCAACTCTTTCTAGGATTTGATCCATGAAAGGTAAAGGAAAATGATCTTTTCTAATCATTGAACTTAGTTTTCTATAGTCAATGCACATGCGCCAACCAGTAATAGTCCTAGTTGGAATTAACTCATTTTTCTCATTTGCTATCACAGTGACTCCAGACTTCTTGGGTACAACTTGGGTAGGACTTACCATTTGCTGTCAGAAATAGGATAAATGATTCCATTATCTAGAAGCTTAATGACTTCATTTTTCACTACTTCTTTCATATTAGGATTAAGCTTTCATTGCATTTCTCTAGAGGGTTTAGCATTTTCCTCCAAATAGATCATGTGTGTGCAAATCAAAGGACTAATTCCTTTTATGTCAGCTATAGCCCATCCTAATGCATTTTTATGCATTTTCAGAGTTCGTAATAACTTACCTTCTTGATGTGCATTAAGTTTGGAAGAGATTATTACTGGAAAAGTTTCATTTTCTCCTAAAAATGAGTATTTGAGATTGAATGGCAACGGCTTCAAATCCGGTTTTGGTGGTTGAACACTTGAAGGTATGGACTCAATTGATCGTGGCGGCAATTCCTCAATTTTCGATCTCCAACTATTTGCCTTTGATTCTTCCTGAAAATAAACCATTTGCAAATCATCAGATTCATCAATCTCAATTTCACTAGAAGTGGTTTGAAATTGGTCATGAACTAATTTTTCAGTAAAGTCCACTTCTTGTAAATCATTATCATCTCCAGGTTGCTTGCAAATGTTGAAAATATTCATCTCCAATGTCATGTTTCCAAAAGATAGCTTCATCAGTCCATTACTACAATTAATCAATGCATTAGAAGTTGCAAGAAATGGACGTCCTAAAATAACAGGAAATAAATTACATGCTTCAACAGGTTATGTATCCAAGACAATAAAATCCACAGGGTAAATGAATTTATCGACTTGTACTAACACATCTTCAATTATTCCTCTAGGTACTTTTACAGATCTATCGGCAAGTAAAAGAGTTATAGAAGTTGGTTTTAACTCACCTAGATTGAGACTTTGAAAAACTGAATATGGAAGTAAATTCACACTAGCTCCAAGATCAAGTAAAGCTCTTTCAATTTTATGTTCTCCAATAAAGCACGAAATTGTAGGACAACCAGGGTCTTTATATTTCAAAGCATTATTGTTCTGAAGAATGACACTTACTTATTCAGCTAAAAAGGCTTTCTTTTTCACATTCAGTTTTCTCTTCACAGTGCACAAATCTTTCAAAAATTTAGCATAAGAAGGAACCTGTTTAATAGCATCCAACAAAGGTATATTGATCCTTACCTGTTTGAAAGTTTCAAAGATTTCAGAGTTGTGATTGACTTTTCTTTGTTTGGTCATGGCATGAGGAAATGGAAGTGCTGGCGAAGAATCAATCTTTTCTTTACAATGTTCATATTCAACCTCTTCCTTACCCTCAGAGATTGACTCATCATTTTTCTCACAAGGTTCAAGAATAGGTTTTTCAATAACCTTACCACTGCGAAGAGTGATGACTAATTTGGCTTGATCCATGTGTTGGCTTCAAGAACTATTTGCATTTGCATTGTATTACCCTTTGGGATTTTGTTGTGGTTAAGATAGAAACTGAGAGCAGATGTCAATTTTGCAAGAGTATCTTTAAAATCTGTCATGCTTTGAGCAAGTTGAGTGTTGATTGTCTCTTGCTTTTCAGTGAATGCGTGCAATGTTTCCTCAAGATTTCTTCTAGGAGGTGGAGCATAAGGAGGTGCATATCCATAAGAATTTTGGAAATTATGGTGTGCTTGAAACGGTGGCTATGAAGTTTGTGCATTATTGTTATCACTCTTCCAATTGAAATTCGGGTGATTTCTCCAACCAAGATTGTATGTTTGTGAGTATGGGTTATGATTGGGCCTTTGGAAACTGTTTAAAGCATGGGCTTGTTCATGGAGACATTCCTTAAAAGAAGGCAAAGTTGGACACTCATTGGTTGAATGTTCATTGGTTTCACAGATTTGACACACAATGTATTGAACAGATTTTAGTTGACCACTCTTTTTTAATTCTAGTGCCTCGACTTTTTTAGCTAAAGATGCAAACTTGGCTTGGAGGTCATGATCTTCCCTAAGGTTGTACATACCTCCACTAGATGTATGAGGTTGGGTTTTACTTGGTGCCTCATAAGTTCCTGTAGTGTCCCAATTTTGCGCATTTTCAGCTAGCAAGTCTAGGTATTCCATTGCTTCATTAGGGTCTTTATCCTCAAAAGTTCCATTGCACATCAATTCAATCATTTGCCTATCTCTAGGAGTTAACCCTTCATAAAAATGTGACACCAATCTTCATATTTCAAAACCATGATGAGGGCAAGTATTAAGCAAGTCTCGATACCTATCCCAACATTGGTAAAATGTTTCTCCTAGTTTTTGAGTGAAAGTGATTATTTGTCTTTTGAAAGAGTTTGTTCTGTGGGACGAAAAAAATTCTTTAAAAATTGTTGTTGCATTTCATCCCAAACACGAATGGATCCAGGTCTCAAATTTTATAGCCATGTTTTAGCTTTATCTTTTAGTGAAAAAGGAAAAAGCTTTAACTTAATGGTATTCATGCTACAATTTGAGTCATTATAGGTGTTACAGACCTCCTCAAATTCCCTTAAATGCAAGTATGGATTTTCTAAATCTAAGCCGTGAAAAGAAGGTAAAAGTTGAATAATGCCTGACTTAAAATTAAAATGAGATGCATCAAGTGGAAAAACTATGCATGAGGGTGCACTTGTTCTTGTGGGATTCATGTGGTCTCTAAGTGTTCTCACTCGAATATTCTCATTATTCTCATTATGAAACGATTGGTTATCTTCTTCAGCCATATTTTCTGAAAATGATGAGGATACCCTACAAAGTCTACCACTTAATGTATGTGACCAGACTCTCATGCACGTGTAAAAAGAGAAGAAAAAGAAGAAGAAAACAAAACAAAAAGAAACAAAACAACAAAAAAATAAACAAAATTAGATACAAGAAAAGTGAAAAGATAAAATAAAATAAATACTATAATTTGTACAAGAATTTACCTCTCCGGCAACGGCGCCAAAAACTTGACACGACCAAAAGATTGATGTCTTCTCCCAAGTGCAGGAGTGTCGAGTAATAAATAACCTGGCAAGACCGAGGTCGAACCATAGAGAGGTTAATTATATAAATTATAGATAACAGCAACAACAATAATAATAATAAAGAGAGCTTTAAGATGTGATATTGATATAAGGATTAAACAATGATAAAAACAATTGTCAAGGTTAGAGGATCCACTAATGATATTTCAAATAAGTATAGTATAAACTCTTATTATTACTCAACTAGAAACCACATACAAAGGAGGTTCCAATCGGATTATAAATTGTTAACATGATTACATTAGTTATCTTATTCGAATAATGCTAATACTTGTAAATGTTGTCAAGCATTCATCATTATAACTTATGTTAACAACAAATCAAGTTCCTTTCATAGCTCAGGTGTCGGTTATACCATACAGTATGGGTTATGAAAGTGCCAAGTATTTGTTGTACCAAGTGTTATAGAACATAAATCTAGATTAACCATTTAACAAGCAAAGTATTAAAAGTGAATAAGATAACAAATATAAAGCATGTTAGTATCCAACATTAAGGTCCATGTTAAGTTTATATTATACTTATTCTTACACCATTAGTGTACTCTTTTCACCTTGACATAATTAACTTAGCTAAACATAATGAAAGAAAGAAACATAAATAAACAAGGAAAGAACATAAATGAGAAAGAAGTTAACTAAGTAAAAAAAGAAAATGAAAGGCATAAACAAGAGATTAATATAAACAAAACTTAAGTATTACAAAAGAGAGAGCAAGAGCATGATTTTGATTTGAAAACCAAGATGCCTAAATACATGGCAAATGCCTCCTTTTATAGGCCAAAATTCAGAACTATTGATTTGTTAACTAATTGATGAATGAGTGGCCACATCTTGACTTGATGACAATTCTTATCTTCTTGTCTGCCAAAAACATCATTGATAACGTCATAATTTGAACAGACTTCAATCATGAAAGTTCTAGGAAATTATCTCATCTTTCTAGGGTAAAAATTTGAGATCATTTGAACTTCTAGAACGCAAGATATGGGCTGAACACTAAAGAGTGTCTGGGCTGCAAGATAGATTCGGACTTCTTCGTTGTTGCTACAATTTGAACTTGATAACGGCCTTGTTAAATCTTGGGCTCCCATGAAATTTGTAGGCCTATGTCTTACCTTTCCATCCATATAAAGTAGACCTAAATCCGAGATCTACAGCTCCAGATATGACCCGATTACCGAACAATGTTCCAGTTTGAACTGCACCAACATCTCTTTTCTAAGTTTGGCCATCTCTTTGTCCTTTCAATTTCAGTACTTCAACTTATCAATCAATTCTTTCATTTATGTGATAGGCCTGCATTTAAGATGAACACTTACCATAAATTAAAGGTATCTTATATTATTAGATATGTTATTATAAAACATGCTTTAGTTAAGGAGTTATTGATACTTAAAGTGCAAAATGATGATATAAAACCTTGATAAAAATGCACTTTTAAGTACTAATCAGTAATATAAGTTATGGTTTTGAGCTATGAAAGAAAGATTTGGAGGCTTAAAGAGTGGTTGAAAGGGTTCTTTTTAGAAACAATTTTAGGTTTAAATGGGGACACCAAGGGATACATTTTATTGTAAATATGAAAGTTGGTGAACACATAAAGCCTTTCCTCATTCAAACATAATTTATGTGAGTTGTTAAGTACTAATCTCATTCGTTGTAATTTGTCTAGACTAATGATTTTGCTATGCACCATTATTCTTAATGTAAAAATAAAATGTGTGATGCATGATTCAAACAAAGAATTTTTCATTTATTTTTTTTTGTTAGGTTGGCGTGGCTCAGATAAACTAAAATTACCATAGAAAGGAGTTATTGTCATGTTCCTAGTTACAACAATTCACTAAGCATTTTCATAGCTCTTTTACCATCCCCTTTTAAAAATGTTGAACTAGGATGTTAAATTTTGTTTTTAAAAGACATTAAGTTATTTCCTGAAATCAAAACACAATTAAATTTTCATCAAAGAAACACGACACAAATATTCAACGAGGAGCTTTTCACACAACTAAACCATTTGCTAACGAGATCATGCCATATGTTTTAGTTGAGAGGATTTATTTGTGATTTTTGTGGATATAAACAACAAATAGAAAATAGACAATGACAAAGACAAAGACAATGCAAAGAGATAGCCTGAATCTCACTAGATTGATCTTGGTGAAAATTATATATTTATACATAATACTTCTTTATGGAATTAGAATATATAGTCCTAGATCAACTCCATCCATTCATGATAATATAAGTTTTCCTTTTAAAAAAAGCCTCATTTACTATATTCAACCTCATGATTAGGTTCTCACTTGCTCTGATCTTCTCCTAGTATTGGTAAAATCTTTTTCAACACAAAGTCTCCATTTCTGAACTCTCTAGGGTAAACTTTCTTGTCATAAGCTCTAACCATCCTTCTTTTACTGTAGGGTAAACTAATCTTTTTCATGGTTGCTAATCATATTTAGTAGTTCATATCATATATTATCATATTCTGACTTTTCTAACTCTATCTTTATCAAGACCCTTAAAGAAAAGATTCTCACTTTTAAAGATATTATCATTTTCATCCCATAAACTAGGAAGTATGGTGTGGACCTTGTGGAAGTTTTTACTATAGTCCGATATTTATGAAGAGCACAGGAAAGCATTTCATACCAATCATTATATATGACAACAATATTCTGTATGATTTACTTGATATTTTTATTAACAGCTTACATGACACGACACCATTCATTTTTTGTCTATATAGGGATAAGTTCAGATACTTGGTCTTCTATTTTTTCATAACTCTGTAACCATCTTTCCATTAAAGTTTTGGGTATTATCTATTATTATTGTCTTAGGTGAGCTGTATCAACAAGTTAGATCTCTCTCAATAAACCACTTGACTACTTTAAAGTTACATGCACGTAAAAACATGTTTCCATTCACTTTGTGAAATACTCTATTGCCACCAAAATAAAATAATGTCCATTATTTTGTTTTAGATTTACTGGTCCAATGACATTGACATAGAAAATGGACATAGTGATACCATATTGAAAAGAGGTGTAGGAGGTGCATTTATCTTGTCCCCATGTACTCGGCACTTATGAAACTTTCAATCAAACTCAATACAATTTCTCTTTATAGTCATCTAAAAATAACTTGATTATTATATTTTTCTGGCAATCAAAAGTCCGTTGATACGAGTAACACAAATCCTTTTATGAACTTCTTACAAAGCCTTTTTGATTTCATTAGCATCTAGGAATATTATAAAGTTAAATTAAAATTATCTTTTGTAAAAAATCTCTTCATCCAAGTAGTAATCCATTAGCATTATTTTAAATATATTTTAGTCTACTTTAGATGCCTCTTATGGATATTCTCATCATTTGATAAATTGCTTAAAATCCTAGTACTAAGGCTCTCCATCTATCTCTGTATCCACTGAAAAGTAATGAGTTTGGGAACTTTTAACCTTAATACAAATAGGGTCGGATGTAACCTTATAATTAATCATAACCATAGATGCTAGTATTGTTAAAGCATTATTAAACTTATTTTTTTTATCTCTGCCTAAATGTGTAAATTCAATTTCTTTAAATTCATTTGTGAGCTTGGTCAAATACTCTTGATATAGTCTCAACATTTTATCTTTAGTCTACTATTCTCCTTTCACTTGTTAAATTACCAGCAGCATTGAATCTTCATACATATTTAGTTTTTTAACATGCATTTCCAATGCAACTTCTAGGCCATGAATGCATGCTTCATACTTCAACACATTATTAGTGCACTAAAATTATAATTAGATGGAGATCGGGTATTGTCAACAACCTTAAAAAATTATATTTATCTGTATACTATTTTCATACACATTTACAATACCATAAAAAAAACATGGTCCACCACTCATTTTCATCATCATTTTCCTCTACCTCTATTACCATAACCTCGTCATCCAAGAAATAAAAATTTAGTGGCTTGTAGTTGTCAATTGCATTATCTGCTAGATTATCTATGATTGTGCCTTCACTACCTTCCTCATCATAAAATAATATCATATTTAGATAATAGGACTTGTCATCTTGCTATTCGGCTCGATAGGTAAGATTTTTCAAAGATGTACTTCTATGGATCCATCTTTAAGATTAACCATGTGGTATAAAAAAAGCATATATTGTCAGAGTTGTCTAACATTCCATACAAAACTATGACACAATGTCTCTAACAAGTTATAACGAGACTCACAATCAATAAACTTCTTAGTGAAATAGTATATTGCTTGCTCTTTTATGCATAGATCATCATGTTGATCCAACATGTCTCATAGAAACTTTTATATCTATTAGGTATAAAATTAAAAGTCTCGCCAGTACCGGTGGGACTAAAAATGGTGGATTTTATAAATATTGCTTAGTCCTAGCAAAAGACTTTTGATAGTCTTCATCCCATTTTTCTAGATTTTTTTTCCTTAGTGGACGAAAGATGGGTTTATAAGTGACAGTTAACTACGAAATGAATCTAGCTATATAATTCAATCTTCTTAAGAAACTTCTAACTTGCTTCTCATTTTTTGATTTCAGCATTTCTTGGATGGTCTTAACCTTTTTCTTACAACAAAACCCAATAGCGTCCCTAACCTAACATCGAAAGTGCATTTTGTCATGTTCAATTTCAACTAGTACTTATGTAGTCTTTCAAATTGCTTTTTAAGGATTTGGACATAATCCTCTTCTTCCTTTGACATGTCAATCATGTCATCCATATACATCTTAACTTATTTGTGTATTATAACATGAAACAACATGACCATTGTTATTTGATAAGTTTCCCCAGTATTCTTCATACTAAAGGTCATGGCCTTATAATAGTATGTTATCCAGGACATAATGAAAATAGTTTCTCCTTATCCTGTTTTGTCATTTTAATTTGATTATATCAAGAAAACCTATCCATAAAATAATAAATGATATATTTGGCAACATTATCAACCAATATATCAATATGGGGCAATGAAAAATCATCTTTGAGGCTTGCTCAATTTAAATCTCTGAAACATACCTATATTAAAACCTTTATATCCTTCTTTGAAACTACCATAATATTGAATTCCCACTAAAGGTACTTGGTGACTTCTAGAAACCCTTTCTAAAATTGCTTTTAGACTTTCTCTTTGATTTTGATTGAAAGCTCAAGCCTAACTTTCTTAACTTTTTCTTTACTAAGTCACATCCATCAATTAATGAAAGCTTATGCACTACAATGTTTATATTCAGGCAAGGCATATCAATATAAGACCATGTAAATATATCTACATATTCTTTCAATATCTTGATAAGATTATTTTTATATTTTTTTCAAAATTAAAGTTTCAATCTTCAACTCTCTTGGATTTTTATCACCTCCTACATTAATTATTTCCATATTTTCTTGATCTGGTTCAATTATGTGTTTCGAACATTCTTCTAGCCTACTAAATTCATCAACATCACTTTTTTCCCACTCTTTTTCATCTATTGCAATTATATTTTCTCTAAAATTAGGCTAATTAATCTCAATACAATGATTTTAGGTTATTATTGATGTCTCACTTTCAAGATTCTTAAGAATACAATTTGTTGGGAATATACATGATCTGATTAACTAAAAAAAAATAGATAGATAGGGCTCATAAAAAAAGTGATGTTCCTTTCTAGTATGTTGAGCCATGATTATTGAGAAGTTTAAAGCAAAACAATTACTTTGGGACTACTATTAGGATCTTTTAGGCTTTTCACTTGTTAAGTTCTTCTTCAACACATTTTCAAATTAGCTTTTTGACTAATAGAGCTTCCTCTAAAGTATTCACAGATAACTGAGGCAATACCATAACCTACGAGTTATCCTTTTCTATTATAGAGTGATCAGTATAACCCTTGATCTCTTTTAGATGATGAATGAAGAACTATAAGCATACATGCATGAGTATAGGATTAATGCCCCGATACCAAGAAGACAACTTCATGTCTTATTCAACTTCTTCACCTTATCTCCTACATGTATCACACATGTTAAATAAGAAAAATCTCATAGATAGGTGGAATAACAATTTCTTCCTCGTTTGGGTCTCATCCTTCAATAAGAACCATTATTTTCTCGTATATTTTCTCTTTAGCTTTTTGGTAGTCTTTTCTCTTTCGTTTAAAGCTAAAAACAAATAATTGATTAGCACCTTTCAAGTAATTAACCCACTTTACCATCCATATACTTAGGTCATATTTCACCAGTAGCCTGTATTTCAATAGATATTGTGTTGTCATTGTTGCAGTTTTAGGGATTTCGAGTTTTCTCTTTATCATGTTTTTTGGCACCAACTTGGTGTTCACAACCTAAAATATATAAAAATATTAATTTTTAATTTTCTCCACTTCAACACACAAAATTGGTATATTCTTAGTCAATGATAATGTTTCCTTCGCCTTCATAATTATCAATCGTCTATTTACTATAAACTTTAATATTTAGTGCAATGATAATGCCACAACACCCAAGAATGAATCTAAAGCCATCATACTAACATAATATAGGATGGATGGATATCAAGTAATTGCGCTGTCACTTAGAAAGGTTTTGGTCCAATAACCAACTCCAAATCATTATCACTAATTACCTGTTTTGGTGACCCATTATATACCCTAACCGTCATATTATTAAGCCTCATGTGTGATGCATCAACTGGTAGGTGTAAATCCATTATCTATAAGAACCTTTGCAACAACAAACTCTTTTCATTTCACTATAATATATAATGACTTATTATGTCTTGTTCCCTTTAAACCTAGCTCTTTTAAAAAGTACAGATTGTTTATTATATGAATCCTTCCTACCAAATACTCTGTTAAGTTTGATGTAATGTTTTGGGGAACATAATCCTTATTCAAGACTTTTTACAATATCTTTTTATGCGACTATAAACTCAAGATAAGCTATATCTATGTGAGTCTTTTTTAATTGCTCGACTACACTATAATCGCTATGTTACATCAATTTTAAAAATTATATAGCTTCTTCTTTACTCATAGGTTCATTGATTTCATTTTTTTTAACCAACTCTTTTGTATCCTTCCCTATCATCTTTCTTTATTTTTCCAATTCTTCTAACATCAAAAAAAAAAAACTTATCATTTCTAGTCAAACCCCGTATTTTATTGGTGTATTTGGGGAAGCTTTCATATTCTAATGGGTGTACTATAGTTATAAGACAATGCACTATAATCTATATTGCTTTAGTAGATCATCTTTGTTAAAACCATCTTGGGAGAACCATTTATGGTTTACTTCATGTCGGAAGGACCATTCAACTACCAACATATTGTTGTTTACTCTTTCGGAAAAGATATCATCCCTACCATATTTTCCATCCTAACATCTTCAAACTCCAGCATTCCGAGAGTTAACATTGTCTCTACTTTATAATAATTTTCCCTAAAAAAATCAATATCATGTCCGAACTAGAAGTGAAATTTGCAATACTCTTAAGGATATTTCATAGCCTATGCCTTCGAAGGTGGACCGAGATAATTAGCTTATATCAACATATCAAATAACTAACTCATTGTCACTTTCATAGTTGCTCTTCTTCTGCTACTTTAGAACCATTTGTTATCATATTCACCCTTTCATTTTATTTAGTATGGTCTAGTAGAGTGTTAGTGTTAACATTAAGGCATCATATGTTATCCATCTAACTTTGATAAACTAAAAGAGCTTGTCTTTGAACTTGTCTTTGAAAGAAAAGCAATTGCAAAGACTATCTCTTATAACACCAGAATGATACTCATAGGTTTAGTCTGACCTATATCATTTGGGATAAGGTGGTAAGAATATGACCAAATTTTCCCTTATTATCTAGTTTTTAAACATTTTGCTTATAAGTAAAAGGACTAGTGGTAAAGGCTCTTGGTTTCTTTAATGGTTTATGCATGACTGGTTATTGGTATTATGATGGTTACTAGATTGTGCAAATAATTATTGGTTCTGATAGATATAACTAGTTGGTTATTGGGGAATTACATAGAAAATTTAAATTAGGAATTGTCAGGTTATACATGGGGGTTGAAGTATCTAAGATCGTTCATGTAAACATCGGCTAAAAATAAAATAATAAATAAATGAAACCTAAAAATAAAATGGGTTAAATTAAGATTTATAAAAATTAAAAATTATATTTATGAGTGAAAAATAAAGTGGTGAGACACTTGTTATGAGAGGAGAGGATTAATTAGAAACTTTAGGAACAAATTAAGATTTATATAAAGGAGGGGCCAAACTATAAATATGAGAAGTTTCACGTATAAAAACCATCTCCACTTCTCCTCCTAAAGGTCGGCTGTGCCAAAAATTACAGAGGGGAGGAAGATTTGAATTTTTTCTTCAAAATTCTTAGAGGAAACCTAGAGAAATCAAGGTGTTTGAGGGGATTGAGAGAAACACTCATCATTATACCCTTAAGCATCTAAACAAAAGAGAAAAGTAAAGGACACCAAGGGAGGAACCAACATTGTTCACGATAACAAAGGTTTCTAAGGAGAGGTTTTGAAAATTTTTAACTGGTTGGGATTCAAAGACTAGATTAACATTCGATAAAAATTTCTAAACCTAATCTTGCAATTTTGTACAAAAATAATAACAATTGAGGTAAAAATCATTAAATTAAAGTTCGGGTTCATGATAAAAGTTTAGGGAAATGCAAATTGATGATGAATTGAATCAATTAGGTTATAATAACTTGTAATAGATGTTAAATTAGGAAGAAATAATGATGAAAGCATGGTGTTCCTAAAGACATTTATAGCCGGCCAAGAGTAAACCAAATAATGTGTAATAGAAATGTGTTTACATAAGTGAATTATGAATTATCAATCCATAATTTTGTGTGGGAGATGATTTTAGATAAGTTTAGTTATAATATATAACATGAATCGATTATGTTGTTGTGGATTGGAACTTTGAGGATGATTATTGAATTTAGAGGTGAAAATCATCGTAATATGTTGATTTTTCATGAAAGGAAGGAATTAATGGGAAAGAATTTTTGAATAAATCATGTTATAAGGAAGTTATGATGCTGGCCACATTATGCTTGTAAAAAAAAAATTGTCTAATTCAATGAGGTTGTTGATCTTTGAAAAGATTGATGTGTGTGAAGGTATAAACGAAGACTTATAATGGAAAAATATACATTTTATCTCATATATGCTATTGTTAGTGTGAAGTGTGATAAATAATTGTAATGAATTAGAAATGTATATGATTATGCTAATGTTGTTGAAATATAGTATATGTATGAATGAATTCCTACAATGGGCATGTTTTCCTTAAAATAGTTTTGACTATTTTAAATAAATATGAGTTGGGTTAATTGGTTTTAGATGGTTATATCTAGTAATTTTATAATGGATATAACATGAAAATGGTTGTTTTGAATGGTTAGAAGTCAAATAAAAATGTTTGATTTATTGTAAAGCCCAAGATAATAAAATTGGATTACCTTGTCTCCTAAAGTTCACAGGAGATTAGGGCATGAAAATGATAAAATTTGGGATAGGTTTCTTATAAAAAGTTATAGCCAGAGATGTTAGCTTTCCAACGGGACAGACTTTACTTAATTTAAAGTTCTCAAAAATTCAGATATGGGTTAACATCCGAGGGGAGGTCAAGTTGAAAATTACGTGGGACAATTTCAACAAGTCATCATAATGGGTAATTTGGGAGCGTTAATGGCAAAGTTGAGCTTCCCTCCCTTCAGTAAAGATGTAGCTTGGAATCTAGATTTCATAAGAATCAGGCCTCGTTCAAAACTAAATTTCATAACTTCAATTATAATGATAATAAGAAATAGTGTTTTTGATGGTTAAGTTACATATTAGCCAAAGCTGGCTAACTTCTACTTTGTTTAAGAGTTTTTTTAATGTAAGAATTAATTTGTGAAGGTTTTAAGAATTAAATTTAAATGTACATGTGTGAATGAAATTATAAAAAAGTTTCTCCCTGACAGATAAACTAAGAAAATGGATGGAAGGAGAAAATGAAATAAAATTCAATGAGCATTGAATTGTAAATAATGGTTAAGTTGAAAGAAATCAACTTGGATTATTGTTATGTGAAATGTGTATGGAAAAAATATATATTAATGTGGTGTACCTGTTAAATGATGAAAGGCCTTAGGAGTTGTGCAGCAGCAATGAGGTACAACAAGAGCTTCGATAACAAATAGGTATTTGACACCTCAATCCTTTTATTTATTAAGTTTTAAAGAGTAAATCAATTGTAAATATACAAAAGTGTTTTGATTTCATGCCAAAAAAAAAAAATTAAAGTGAAGGAACTAGCTTCTAGTAATGGGACTAGTGCCCGATAATAGGCAAAGGAACTAGCTTCTTGATAATGGCATTAGTGCTCGGTAATGGGCAAAGGAATTAGCTTCCTGGTAATTGGACTAATGTCGACAAAGGATAAAGGAACTAGTTATCCAGTAATGGAACTAGTGTCAGGGAAATGGGCATGGAGACTTAACTACCCGGTGATGGGTCATTTCCAGAAATGGGAAACAAAAGTAAACACCCAGAAAAGGGTGAGAGTATACTTGAAAATGAGTTAGTAGCATTGGGTCGAGAATGGCTAAAATTCATAATGTGTTAGTTAAGATCAATTGATTTGTAAAAGAAATTATGGATAGTGACATGATAGAATTGGAATGTAATATTAAAATTATTCATCTTGTTTGATTAACCTATTATGTAACTTTATCTCATTATGTTATATAATGAATTAAATTCTAGGTACCTCGTAACCATAAGCAAATTGGTAAATACTTAGGATCCCTTTTGTCAAATTAAATGAATATGTAAATCTGACATGTAATATTGAGAATCCTTATGCTTACTAAACTATTTAAATTAGAATATGTTAAAAACTTTTATGACATTATAATCCTTTTGTTGTGATAGAATTATGAATGTATGTAATTAATCTATGATGCTTTATTATAATGGTGGAAAAGTCGGTGGATGAGTATTAGAGGTATTTTCATCCGCTGATGTAATAAGTTCAGGATGATTGGATAATTTTTTAGTTATAACTTGATGACTATTAAAGTAAAATAGGTTCTAGTCGATAACTTGGAATCTCGTAGTATAGGAGAGACTCTGCCAAATTTTAGTAGATTTTCATTATTGAAAATGTAAATTCTTGAATACAAAATACAAATTCACCTAATAAATAGAATAATTACAAGGGAATTATATGGAAATTGCGTAAAAATGTTGGGGTTGTTATAGTTGCTTCTTTTATAGCTTATTTTATCCTCTCAACCATTATAACTACATCAATGAAATGTTAAGTTGAACCACCAACCAGATATTCAAAGTATGGTGTTCTAAATGTATTTGAGAAAAGTGAAATCATTTTATTTCAAACCAATGAGGGGTTAATTTAAGCTATCATATCTTGCCATTTTTAGGTATATTCTCGGAAGGTTTCTTTGGGACCCTTCTTCATATTCTACCAACTTGAATGGTCTGGTGCTACATCCATATTAAATTTGTATTGTCTGATAAAACCATCCATCAAGTCTCTTCATTTTCTAATCTTGATGTTGTCAAACCTTATGTACCAATTCAACACAATGCCATTTAAACTCTTATGAAAGAAATGAATCAATAATTTCTCATCATGTACTGCTTCAACCATCTTATTGTAATAGACTCAAAGATGAGTCATTGGATATTGTGTACCATTATACTTATTGCACCTGACATCATGGTGACTCGTCCTCTTTCCTAAAAGAGAATGGTTTTTTATATTAAGAAGAGGAAAAAATCTTATTTTAAAAAGAAGTCACCACCTAACATTATGGTCACTAGAAACCCTAACTAGTCTTAAGAGTTCTAATGTAAAGGACTAGTTATGCTAAAGAGGAGATATTATCACCCTAATGGATCCTACCTAAGATAAGCTACATTACTACTTGTTTTCTTTTCTTATTGGTTAGTTGTGACTAAATTACCAATGGTCAATCTACTTGGGTGATAATAGGTCTACTATAATGAGTTAAACTCTAGGTGGATAAACGGGTTCAAGCATATCCATTCTAAAGTCCAAGTCATTGTTATCACTCCCAGTTGCTTGGTGAATTAATGTATAGAACCATCTACACTTGATCATAACTTGTGACTATTAATAGTCTATCAAACCATGTAAATGAATAGTTGAGTGAGCCTTTATTATGGATTGAACGCAAACCAAGTCATAGAAAGAGTTGTTATTAAATATTTTATTTATGCAATAGCGACCTATTGAAATCAACTTGTTTAGATTCATTTATCCTATAGCACCGAGGTTCACTCATATTTTTTATTGAGTGAGGTTTTTGTGCCTTAGTCCCAAATATCCAAGAAGTAACCATTATGGGTTAATCTATTTAAAGGTAGGATGTAGTGATATGGATGCTTTAAACTTACCAAGGAAAATTAACACTTTTGATTGACACTTAGAAGTCATTGATGGATATTAGATTTAAAGGCTTGAAATTTTGAAAGGGAGAAATGTTTTGAAAACAAGAGAGATTAAAGTGTTACTCCTCATTAACATTTAAGTTAATAGCTCTTTATGAGTCTATTTATCCCAAATAGTATGAGTGAATAACATAACATTTATTTTATTTATGTGGTTTTTAAAAAAAAAGAAAAATTTTTAAAAAGGGTTTTAGAATGTCGGCCTATAAAGGCCTTTTCAATGTAGGACAAACCTTTTGTGGGATTTCTAAACAAGTTATAAAATCCAATGCAAATATATGCATGAATATGAACATTATCTTTTTATATAAAAGGCAACTCATGCATAAATCACATAAAGGAATGACGAAGAACATCAAATGTGAGCAAGATGCAAACTTTAAAAGATTTAACCTTGATGTTTAAAAATAGAAAATAATTGAAAACACATTGAATATATTTGGAATACACATTCATCCATAAAAAACATGTCAACAAACATGCAAAAAAATTCAAGTGTTCACATACAAACGTAATCAATCTTAAAATTTGTTCAAACCCAAAACCTTCATCACAAATACACATCAAAATCAACCAAAAACCTAAATAGTCATTCATAAAATGTTTAATCTTCAAAATAGACCTTGTAGAGTGGATGAGATAGACTAAAAGAGGCTAAAACAATAGGTGGAAGTGGTAAAATAGTTCGAACGGGTTGTGTTACGTTGTTCTAAATAACATTGAAAAGGGTGAGGAAAGTTGTTATATTTGTAGACTGCACTACTTCATCTTTCTCTTGGTGTTAGAGGTGTCAATTATCACCATTCAAGTGAGGAGATTGGTGGCCAAAACATTTCTACCTTTTTTGCTTCTTATATTGTTTTTTTCTAGACAACCCGGTTTCGACGCATCATTAAACTTATTGGAGGGGATAATCGAAGAGTGGTTATATTTTTATGTTGCACCACTTCCTCTTCTTCCTCATAGTGGTAAAGGTGTCAATCACCACTAATCAATGAGAAAGATCTAACACTTCAAAGTTTTGGGTAGCTATTATTTCTTTCTCCTTGCAGCTTCTCTTCTTTTTTATTTTGGTGTTTTTTGATGAGAGGAGGCTATGAAAGTTCATCGCACATCAACAAGAAATGAGAAAGAAGTTATGGTTGTTGTTGTGGTGGCCAGAATAGTAATGATTGGCTAAAATCTAATGAGGTTCAGATGAAGCTAGGGTTCTTGGTTTTGTTTTGGGTTTTTTAGGAGGGGAAGATGTTAGGGTTTTCTCTCTCAAATTTCAGCTTTTTCTCTCTTTCTTTTTCTCTTTTTTATCTCTTTATATGCTGGCTAGGGTTTTTTTTATAGATGACATGAAGTTAGGGTTTTTTATATGGTAGCTCCCCCGTTTAACTTCATTATTCACTCTTATTTATATCCCTCTGCACAGAAACATTCTTATTTTTTTATCCTTTATTCTAAGTTTATCCTAAAAATATTCGTAGCTCCTTTCATTCCTCTTATTTTTTATTTTCACCCCTTCTCTATTTTGCTCTCTATTTTGATCTTTCAATTTCTTATTTTTTTTAATATTTTGATTTTTTAAAAAAAATCAACATCAATGTCAATTCGATAAGAAAAGTAATTAAGAATGTTGACATGAATGTATTAATAGCTAAAATACATCGAAAGCATATTTTTGAATTTTTATTTCTTAGAAAGACATTGAAGATTGTGATACTGACACAAATGCATTGAAAAATTATTTTTGGATTTTTTTTATTTTTTTAAGAAGAAAAAATAAGATAAAATAGTTAAAAATCGCAAAATAGGCGAGTGAATGGTTGAAATGCATTGAAAATATTTTTTTAAATTTTTTTTTTTGGAATATATTTTGAAAAGGGAGTCAAATTTTTATTATTAGAATATTTATGAAGTGTTTTGAAAGAAACTCGTTAATTTAATGTTTTTAGATTCCAACTTCGAATGGTAGAGCATGTCAATTAGCTTCCTTAGTGGAGAAAAATTTACAGGGAGACAATCCATATGTTCACTGAGTTAGATGCTCCACATGATAACAAGGCTTAAATAGGACTCGATTTTTCACACAAATAAGATATAGAATACAATGCACGAAAAATGTTTAACGAACTTAATTGTTTTTGGGACAACAAAAAGAATGTCAATGTATACTATCTAGCACTTATAAGTTCTTGTCTCGAACAACTTAAATAAAATGTCATGGATATTTTCTTTAAGGTTGATTTCCAATTCTAAGAACTTCCATCTACTTCTGGCTTCAAGACTAAAGAGAGATTGATAGAGGTCCTTGACTCGAGTAGTAAACCTAATGTTTCTCTTGCTTCCTATTTCTAAGTAGTTCTTGTCACATTCAATCACAGATCTTCTTAACATGATAATCTTTCTTCTAATATGTTTAGCAAAAACAAATGCCTACA
The DNA here is from genome assembly GCA_015852605.2 of Populus deltoides. Classification (NCBI taxonomy): domain Eukaryota; kingdom Viridiplantae; phylum Streptophyta; class Magnoliopsida; order Malpighiales; family Salicaceae; genus Populus; species Populus deltoides. The sequence continues at coordinate 6,808,345 of CM027582.2, read as the reverse complement.
TGTTCAAAACTGTCCAAATCCTTATTATTTTAATATAAAATTCAGTACCACGGATTCCTAATTTAGAAAAAGCATTTCCAGTTTCCACCAACCCTTATGTTTTTTTTCCTTTTGTTTTGCACCCATATTCGTATTTCCATGATATCACGATGAACATTTCAAATTGGTCTTTCAATGTATTAAATCAAAAGGCCCAACAAGAAAATATTTTGAACAAAGCTTCCAAAACAATGTTAACTTTGATGGTCTCAAGATTTCTAGCTAATCCAAATATTGATACATCCCAAAACAACAATTATTTTCTTAAAAAAATCAGTAGTTATACAACAATTAGAAAATGAAAATTGGCAAGTAAACCATGAGAGACTTCTGTTACATCTTACTTGTTGAATAAAGAAACACAAACAACAAGTTTCTGGGAAAAAGGAGAAAAAGAAAGGAAGTGGTGCAACATTCTGCTTAATCATGAATACTGATTTGGCAATAAAATTCTAAAAACAATAGCCCAAATTCTAAAACTACCTACAAAAAACAAAAATCCATTTGTGTTCTGCAATCAACCCAAATTTCAAGAGTAATGATCCTAGATGCATATTAGATATAGGTATAATGCATTAATTAAGCTGCAATATTTTTTTAAAATCTCAAACACTAAAATCATGACTTTATAAGAGCAAAATTTAATAAGTTATTAACCACAATGTAAAAAATCCAATTGGTTTTCATGAATTTATACTTAATTAGGAACCCTAAGTTTACGTCCTGATAACTCAAATATTACAATGCTAATAAATCGAGTTCAACGATCAAATAATAGATCAAATTGATAATCATTTCAAACTAAACATTAAAACACAAACTAAAATAAGCAAGGAATCAACTAAGTTAAACTATCATAACAAACTTATAAATAATCAGTGAATTAAATCGCCTGGATTTAAAAAACAAATTAAACTTGACTTACATATCAAAATTAAACTATAATCATAAACCTAAAATAAACTATGAATCTAATAGCATGGGTTACAAATTAGGCTAGACTAGCATCAAAAACCTTTAAAAAAAAAAAATCAAGGAGAGGATGTTTGGATTTCGAGAGAAGAATTTGACTTGGGAAGAACTAGATTAAGGTCAAGGCTAAAAAAGGGAAAGTCAAAGGCTTCAAACAACCTAGCGTTGATAGTTTAAATATGATTAAGCCCCTATTTGGTATTGTGATCTAAACAGAGGTTAGGCAAAATTTGAATTTTTTTTGTTCAAAGTTATTTTTTTATGTTTTAGATCGTTTAGATGTTACGATATCAAAAATAAATTTAAAATATATATATATATATATATATATATATATATATATATATATATATATTATTTTGATGCATTTCTGAGTGAAAAGCACTTTAAAAAGCAACCGCTACCATACTCTCAATCACCCCCTAAAGCGCATCTTTTGGTTATGCTTAAATTCAATTTGATCCCTCAACATCTCCACCTTTTTAGTTTTAATCCCTGTTTTTTGGTAATTTTCTACTTTAGTTCAAAGTAGCTTTAATATGATACTTTTTTCTTTCAATTGAACCTTTAACTAACCTAAATAAAGCTTTTTTTATTAGATCCCCAGATTTAGCCACTTGTTACAAATTCATTTTTTTTCCCCTAAAATTAAATATATTTTACCAAATTGACTCCAAATTTTGGGTTTCTTCTTTAATTAAATCCTTAATTGATTTGCTATTTTGGATATTTATTTCAAATCCATCCCTAATTCATTGATTTTTCTCATATTTGCAAAATTAAACCAAATTAAGCCTTTTTTTCTTTAATTTTTCTTCAATTGAGTTCTAAATTTCTACAATGACCATTCTTGAATTTTTGAAACTTTCCAAACTTAAATCATTTGTTCAATTTTTCCCCTTAGTTATATTTGTTATGTATCTTTTAAAATGTTTTATGTGCTAACTTAATTTGACACACAAAATTTAATAAAAGTGACAAAAATAATGAAAAGATTAAAATTCACCTAATTTATTGAAAAGGCATATTTAAAAAAAAATCTAGTTTTTTAAATATATAAAAATACAGAGCTTAAAAATTAGATTATGACATCATCTTGTTTAGTTACACTTCTAAACAAGGTTCAATGAACCATAAGAATTGTATTAAATAACCTCTTTATAATGAGTGAAACTAAGCTCAAGATTATGAGAAAAATAACAAGAGAAAATAGAGCTTTAAAACCAAAAAAAAAAAAACAAAGCTTGAAAGTAGGTGAAGAAAAGTGTAAAACCTTATGCATAATTTGTATAGAAAAAAACAATCAACCAAAAACACTCTTATTTAACCTTCTTTTAGAAAGAATTTAAGGAACCAAAACTAATGGAATTCCCTCCACTAACAACTTTGATTATCCTCCATAGAAACATAATTAAACATGATAATTGTTTTTAAGGAGTTGAAAAAATTATCTAAAAACTGTAGAGGTTATGAAGACTTAGCTTTGAAAAAAATTGAAGAAATTGATTAGACTTATTCTATAAGAACTATAGAGGTCACAAAGAGTTAGCTTTGAAAAAAAAATAAAAAAGTTGATTGGACTTATTCTATAGGCTTGAACAAAACAATGAGTTGGAGAAATTAATTATCTATCGACTAGACTATAGCCTAAAAAAATAATTTTTTACAGTATAGAAAATTATTTTACAACAAATTCAAATTCAAACCTGGATCCAACCCGAGCACAATTGCTCCACAAACCTATAAGGTTGGAATAATTACATTGAAAAGCACATTAAAACATTATTTTTTGTTACTTTATTTTATCTAATTTATAATATATTTTGATCTTTAAAAAAAAATTCAAAATTATCCATATTACATTAATAAGAATATTATGAATTAATTTTTTACTACTAAAACTTTTAAAAAAAAACAAAAAAAAAACTTCTAGCCATTTTGTAGGAAATAAAAGTTAAGAAAAAAATTATTTTTTGTTGTTTTATTCATTTTTAAATGTTTTATTACTATAAATATTTGGAACTATACATCTTAGATTGGTAATTATTAATTATGTCACAACCCATTTTTTACCCCATTACCAATATATTTTAAAAATAATAAAAACTAGAAAAATCAATTATAATAGAAAGGATAAATGAAAAATTAGGGAGGGGGATGAGAGGAAAGAAAGAAAAGGAACTAAGATGATTGGGGACTAAAAACCATAATGGAAGATCATGCAAAAGAAAAAAAAAAGAGAGAATCAAGAAAAAATAGAAAAATTCTAGGGAAATCCTAATTCAATAAGTAAACAATATAAAGGTTTAATGTTATTTTTCTTGTTTGGATTTTTTCACTCTTGAGAGGAGCTAGACATTATAAATAATGGAGTACTTTGTACACCCAAAAAAAGGAAAAAAGAAAAAAGCCAAAAAAAAAAACTCTCTTCCTTTCATAAAATTACCTAGCCGTATAACCACAAAAACAAAAACAACAAGAAGAAATGTTTCATCTATCATGCAAACTCTAAAGAGAATATAACAAAATTGATGGGTTGTAAACAAATAAGTGAATTGTGGAAGAATGAGGAGGATACCATATAAAATATATTATTCATCATCTCTTTCATCATGCTCTCTCAAAACCCCTAACTTATTATCCTAAAAACTCTAGCCACTATAAAGTATTTGAGAAAATATAAGCTAAAACGGGGAAATTTAAATCCTAGAAAAACATTATTCATCTTCTCTAACCTCTCCCGTAAAAAAAACCCTAACTTTATATTTTTTTCTCTCTAAACCCAAAATTTAATTCCTCGATTTCTCTCACCTCTAACCTTCATTTCTAAAAAGAACACCAGCATTCTCTTCAGGCCAAAGCCCTCTAAAAAAAGCCCTCAATCAATTACATTCAATAACTCATGCATCATCATCAATCTAAGAAATAGAGAAAACAACCTTAAAAACTACTCTCTTCGATTTGTCTCTTCTCTGACCTCTGAACCAAACTAGATCACCCTTATTATTCTCCTTTTGAAGAGCATTACACATCCATATAAGCTCCATAACCAAATAACCTCAATATGACCATATCTAAAAGTTAGAAAAACAAATAGTAGAGATAAAAAAAAATATCATTATCATTTTGCAACAACAGATCTCCCTCATTAGCAGAAGGTGGCCTACACCTCCACCACAGGAAGAAAGATCACAACCTAGCACACCTCATGGGCTCCTCCACTTATTGACCAGACATTGATGGTGCATGGAACAACACACCAAAACTAATATCTCCCTCCTAACATGTGGCAGCCAAGCGCCGACACTATTTTTCTTCTTTTCAACAGTGTTTTATCAATGTTCCATCTCTTTTTAGTCCTTCTAGACCACCCCTAGAAGGTTCATTTCGAAACTCAAACCTCTCTTGAATAATTATCTGGCTTTATTGTTGATGTTGATCTATTTTGTGATGATATTTTAAGTTTATGTAATGTTAGATTGATATTTATGTTTGAATAATGTTAGCCAAATCCTTTAATCTTGCATCTTGTTGTATTGCTAATTTTGATGTGTTTTTGATGAGAATTTAGAAATGATAGATGCTTATTGCATTGCCATTTATGTAATACATTTGGTTGAATCCTTTAAATTTTACTTATTGTTTCCTTTCATGTTCTTGGCCATTCCATCATTATCTTTAACATTGCAACATGTTTTTTCTTGGTGTATGAACATTGACCTATTCAACAATAACATGGTCTTTTGGTTCAAATTGATAGAAAATCAATGCTCATTCAAATATACATTTATAATGGGTTTTATAACTTGTTTATAAAACTCATTAAAAGCTCAACCCGTATTAAAAGGCCCATTGGACTGACATTCTAAAATCTTTGAAAACCCATCCTGGGTTTCTAAAAACCCAAGTTAAAAAAAAATGTTTTGTTATTAACTTTTGGTATTTAAGATAAATGAACTTAATATGAGTCGTTACCTTGGATATTAAAGGGAGTAGCGTATCCATTTGATTTTTCAAACAATAAAATTTTCAGTCTAAAATTCATGAGTGACAAATCAAGATAATTAAATTTCCATTCGAATATTCACTTATAACAAAATTAAGATTATTAATTTTTTAGTCTAAATATTCACCAAAAGAAAAAACTAGAAGTATTAAATTTTGAGTCTAATATTCATCGAGTACATTTGAGTATGAATCGAGAGCATTAAGTCTTCATTTAGCAAATATTATGAGTGAAACATATACTCTATAGGAAAGGTGAACCTCATTAAAGCACAATTCATTGACCTTTCCTAGGATTTGTGTTAGGTTTAATAAGCCCTACATAGGCCTATAGATTATTCACTCACATGAGTTAATCGATAATTAATCAAAGGTTATGATTAGGAGTGACCAACTTTAGAATTTTCAATTCAAAAAGTTATCCAAAGGTAATGTCTGGGAGTGACAAAAATAAACCACACTTTATAATGGCTAGGTTTAAATCAACAATCAAGGTTTAAATCATTGTAGTAAATTCATTATCATCCTATAGATAGACCATCGGTAGACTAGGCACAATAAATTGTTAGGAATAAAAGATAAGATAAGCAATGCAGTCTACTTTAGGTAAGATGCCTCAGGGTAATAATATCTTTCATCTATTATAACTAATCTTTTACCATAGATCTTTGTTGACTGGTTAAGATTTCTTAATGATTATAATAGTTGACGATGACTCATTTTCATAAAGTTAGGATATTGCCCCCTCTCACATGTAAAAAAAAAACCCTTTCCATAAGGAAAGAGGATGGGCTCCCAAGATATTGAATGTGATAGAATGGCGACTCTACTAGAAACTTTTAAACTAAACTTTGCTTTTTTATCTTGTTTGTTGTGTTTACTTATTTAGTATTTTAGCATGCATCTTTATTCATATCTCTCATGCATAATGTATATTAAATACGAATTTATTCCTTCGCACACGGTGCACTACACTTTTAGAGCACATACCCTAAATTTTAGGTTAAGTAGAGGAGTAGTGGTACCCCAATGGCTTTAAGCCTAGGTAAGACTCTTAAACCACCAATTATTATCTAATTATTTGCTTTTCAGTTATTAGTATGCACATCTAATGCTAGTTACAACATATGCTTTCACACACCTTGTAGACCTGATGTTGACCTCTTGATGATGATCACTAAGCAGTGAGAGACCTTTGTGACCAGGTAATAATGGCTAGAACCTATATTTAGGATAGACTTTGTGTAATTTCACTAAGGCAAGCCTAACATGTAAGATCTTGAATTTCAATACTTTTTAATAACAAATAGCCACCGCATAACAGATTACCCCCAATAGATTTCAACAAGATTCTAAGTTATTACGGTTGACTAAAGGGAACTACCCGAGACTAAATGTTGGTGGGCCACCAAAAATCTCAACTTAGGCAAAGCTTGGCAATGATCCCCTCATCGGAATGATAATGACATTAGGTTCATACTCCCTAAATCTATGAGCGGTAGCCATTTATCATCTCATGCTAGGTTAATCCATCTTCAATATACCATTTTTATGCATACATACTCATATATTTTGTATTCATGTGCTTATAACTATCATATATATCATCTTATGTGAAATATAGGTCCCTTGTAATCCAATTCCCCTTCAAAATCTACAACATATACTTATAAAGCATGAAATGACTAGCCTCGTAATGTCATGTGTAATGCTTTTTTTTCCCAAAATAACTACTTAACTTTGGTGTGCTAGTAAAAGGTTTCAAACCTTCAACTCAAACTTATAGAGGTACTTTAGAAGTAATTCCAGGATATGAATAAGAAAGTTTCTCAACTTATAGTCAAGCTGGATCATGAACTCTAATCTGCCCTAATAAGAATCAAAGCATATTGTTTGGTTATGCAAATTATTTAACCTTTAAATAATGTTATAACTAGTACATTACATGGTTAGGCTCAAGTGTTACAACTATCACCAAATGCTAATACAACTGGAGATATTTTGACTTTAAAGAATTCCATTTGAATTTTATAACCATCTGATGAGATGTCAAGAATGCTATGTGAATCTAGGCATTAGATATTAAGGCATCAAGAGATGGGATTCTTTTGATGTCAACAAAAAGTGTTGATGATCTCAAGATATAACAATAAGCTTACTTGAATGCACTGATAAAGTTTATGCTTTCCCACCATTCTATCATAGTATGGAAGCCACCTCCAATGGTTTATGTTATACAACTAATGAACTTTGTATTGTATTTTTTAAAGTAAAGTCAACTTCATGTAATTTTCATAACATTGTTCTTGCAATAAGAGGATATGCATGTGAAACTAGTATCATTCTTGAGAAGACTTTGGCTATAACTAATGATCTATATGGAGTTTATTTGTTAGTAAAGGAGGCAGTTACACTACATTATTTTCTCAATGAAGATCTGTCTAAGGAAAATACAATTCTTCTCCTACTTGAATCTTTATTGTCAAAGGATGTGATTGCTATAACAAATGCTAGGAGAGAAACCAATATGGAAGTATCTCTAATTCAAGGTCAAGCCAATCACTAGTCTATTGTTTAAGAATTAAAAGAGGTTATTTAAACATTCAAACCTTTTGGTAATATCACTTGCATCATCCATGCAAGAACTACATTCAATGTTGATAAAGTTTGTGTAAACTGCTAGTCTTCATGCTGGCAAGCTTCATAAAGCTCTTTAAAGGTTTGCAAAAATTTAAGATGTCAAGACATAGATGTTTTGATTGGGAGAAGCTAATATGAAAATAGAAGAAATGTTACATTGTCCACTCTTTTCTTTATCGAACTTTGCCATTTTTAACCATGTATTTTTTAAAACATGTTATACATGTGTTTTGGGATTGCATCACATCTTTAAATAAACTATGCATTTTTCTTCTTATTATTGTTTTGAAATCAAGAGATGTTTTTTTATGAAAGTTATATTTGGCATTTTATTTTTATCCATAATTGGATAGGTATAATGGCAAATTTACCTAAAACTTTTGTCAAACTCCAAAGTGTGTCATGATGCTAAGAGGTAAACCTAACCTTTTTTATACCTGAAATATCCCTATTTGGAGCCTTAAAATTCATTACATCCTGGTAAACCTTGATCTTACCTTTATTTGGGCCATTAAGACCCTTGTCATTCCAACAAACCTTAAAAAAGAAAGATCTTGCTGAAAAGAAACAAAAACAAATAAGTGAATGATAAAAGATGTTTCCAAACAAAATCAACTAATATGGCTACATGGTAATAGTGTGCACTTGTATTCTTCTATGTGTTTGACCTTAAAGTTCTTCAAATCGGTCAAGCAAGGCTAGCATTCGTATACATAGGCAAGTTTGGGTTTGAGATGAAAAAAGATCGTCTTTGATATGTCATTCACAAAAAAAAAAATATCCCTTGTTTTCTCCTTTGATTTTTGAATATTTCTTGAATGATAACCATGACTAGGATCACCCTTCACATTGAGGGTATGTTTTGAAAGACAATTGATGACGTTTTCCAAATTGAAAGAGATAAGATAAATGTTAAAAAGGCAAGAATGTTACAAAAGAGAACCAACAAATAATCAAGTAAAAAATTCAAATAATCAAATGAAAAAAAAAAATATAAAATGATGGTGAAAAAAAAAAGATAAATAGCTATGTAAAGTGTCCCTCCCTCACAAGGATGCAAAAGTCCAAACTTGAAGATAAAAGGTCAGAGACAAAGCAACATATACAATTAGAAGAATTAAGATTGGAATGAGATCAATCGTTAAGATAACAAATTTAAGGTGACAAACCTAAAAAGATCTCCACATAGAATCAATGATCTTATGTCTTTGAACCCTTAAACACCATTTAAGCCTTATGTATATTTTCTTTTATAACCATGAACCATGGCCTACATTATAAGCATTCAAAAGTCATTTCTGATCAAAAGCAACTTGTTTTATGTTAGATGGTGTTGATCTCAAAAAAAAAAAAAAAAAGAACAACCTCTTTATACACCATATTTATAAAACACTCAATCGTGCAACAAACTAAGCTCAACATAGCACGACGCAAGATGCTCTCCTTTTAAAAGCTAAAAATTTACTTTTAAGAATTCAATCTTTTATTTCCAAAATAATATTTTATTTATCAAAGAAACCACCAAATATAACTAAAATTTTAGGGTAACCATTCTTTTTCATGATCCCTACCAATGTTTATCTCATTGTACACCAATAAAAATACTCAAAAATTACATCTCGATATTAAATGATGTGTTTTGGGTTCTCAACCAAAGAATTTTAATATTCACAAAAGTACTTTCAAATTCACTACTCAAGGATTTCATTTCAACCTTAAGATTTACAAAAATATAATCGATAAAATTTATGAATTGGTCATAAATATTGCGTCAAGTGCACAAGTCTAGCCTGCTAATGTTTATTAGATTTATTTACTCTTTAATTTTGACATGATTCTTAAATACTATTATAAATTTTTGTTCGAATCTTAATAATTTGTTTATATCTGATATAAAAATAATAAACATTTAACAATTATTTTAATATTATTTTATTATATTAATTACCAAAATAGTGGAATTTTGAAGGTTTCAATCCAAATATTTAATAACTCGTGTATTATATAGTTCAAGGGGTTTTTTTTCTGAAAGTTTTAGCCCAATACTCAAAACAAAACCCATTAGCTCTCATGTGAACCTCAAACCATTACTTGTAGAAAATGGAGCTTTCTCCAGGTTGTCACGAAAGGATAATTTATCATTTATCATAGATTAGGTTCCCAACAACGTTTCTTTGTCCTATTATTGCAACCTCTAGAATTAGCATATGGAATTGCCAAATTAACTTTTCTTTTACCCTACATGTTTATCTGTTGCAACTTGCCTGTCATCTTGCCGTGTGTTTTTATTTATATAAAAAAAAAAAAAAAAAAAAGTGGCAAGGCTGCCTCTCGTCATAGTTTATCTTGGCTTTCCATTTTTGTTTGTTTCCCTTGCAATTAATTATTGGCATTGCTTAAGATCTTCATGCCAACTCCAGATTATGAATGGTTGAAAGTTTAATATCCATTAAAAGAGAAAATGAAGGTAATAAAATTCAATATCTTAACAACATAATCTAAAAAGATTTCCAAGATTTTGGAAACCAGATTTGGAGTGATTAGATTAGGTTGTAGTACACAAACAGTTGTCCATTTCAAGAACACAAACTCCATTAATTGATCAAAACTAACTAATGGCGGGATCAAACTGCAAATTCATCTCAAGTACTGCCAAATTTTGAATTAACACAAGATCTCTATATTGGTGAGTTTAATTAACTAGTTACAGAGAAGAAATGAAATCGATGGTATGTCGTTTGTACATCAGGAGAAAACTGTATGCTCAATTGGGAATCATAGAACTCCTACCTTTCTCATAGCTTGTGAACGTAAATCTTCCTGTAGAAATAGATCTCTTCATTCCAAATGGACTACTAACTAAACCCAAGATCCCACCTCCTCCATTCTTCCGGTAATCATCACTACCCTCATCATCATCTTCACTAGTGCGCAATATATCAGCAATAGATGTGTGGTTTTGAGAAAAACTCGATGAAACAGACCTTCTAAGTGGTTGGATCGGATCGCTAATTTGTAATTCCGTAACAGTCTGCGAACTTTCAAGATCTTGATTAACCGGAGTCTTGGGAGTATCATCACCGATAACAAGACTAACAACGCCCTCTTGCCGAAAAGGACTCCCTTCTAAATCTTGAATCACTAAAACAGCATCATTAGTCCCATGCTGGTATTGAAGTGTTGAAACATTAGTTCTTGGCAGATTTTCTTGGACTGGCTCAGGCACAGCTGGTGCTTCACTGGGCAAGATATTAGCGGGAGCAATATTGGCACGGCATAGAGGACAACTTGCATGAGATTTGAGCCATGTATCAATGCAAGGGAGATGAAATGCATGGCTACACTTCGGCAAGAGCCTTAAGCTCTCATTTTCTTGAAATTCACTCAGACAAACTGAGCACTCTGTGCCTTCAACGAAACCATCACCTTTCTTGTACTTGCATACTGTGATAGACTTTACAAGTGCCTCATCTAATCCACCAGCAGGGATACCTTGCCATGCTTCACTAGCCAATTGATCATGGTTTTCATTCAAATCAGTGGCTCCATCGCCCTGGCCCCGCCGCCTACAATACTTGGATATGAGAGTATAGTATGTTACCAAGATGAAAGCACTTGCCAGGATACCGATAACTGCTATAATAAGAGGAGACAAATCAGTATTCGAATCATCATCACCAAGAGTAAAAGGAGGTGGAGGTGGGAAAATGATGTAACACCGTTGTGGACAATAAATGCTACAGATTCCCTGTGAACAATCTCTATAGGTACTATATGGAGCCCAAGGATTTTGGTTGCCAGTAGTAGAACCCATTTTGTTTTCTTGTTTCAATCTTGATACACCTCTAAATTTGCAGCAGTTCCTGCACGATATGCTTTCATCAGAATATTTACAAACAAACCTTGTGACTAAAAAAGAAAGGAGAGGGGAGCTGGAAGGGGAAAAGCAAGTGGGATTAGAAAAAGAAAGTATGAAAACGAGGAGCTTAAGATTGGAAGGTAAGCAAAGGAAGAAGAGAAGGGAAGTTGATGTGTCTCCCCCTTCTTGGTCCTTGTACTTTAAGAGATTATTCTATTCTCTCTTTACTTTTCTTTTTTTTTCTTTTTTCTTTTGTTTTTTTCCTTTGCTTGATGTGGGTTTGATTGGATGGTTGTATATTGACTTAATTGTTTTTTTTCTTAAATCCAATGATCCTTAATTAATTGGTGAAGTACCGTCCAAGCTTCAATGGTTGGTAAAGTGTAGGTGAGGGGCCTCTAACTCGCATCTCCTGTGAAAGCTACTACGCATTCAACCACAACTGTATCGCTAGTATATTCGGAGAGATATTAGAAATGTTTAATTTTTATTTATTTAAAATTAATTTTATTTTTGTGTTTTTAGATTGTTTTGATATGTTGATATTAAAAATATTTTAAAAATATATTATTTTGATTTATTTTTAAATAAAAAGCACTTTGAACCACAACAGCTATTAACTCTCAAATACAGTGGGTTTTTAGGGAGTTTTGAAAATTTTAATTTTTTTCAAATTATTTTAATATATTAATATAAAAAAATTAAAAACATATATTAAAAAACAGTCACATGTTTAGAAATCTTAACCCATGTAATTTAATTTCAAGCTTTTCAACCCTCACACTTTCAGATCATGGTCATATGTGGTCATTAGCTTCCTATCATGTGCAAACATACAAGTGGATGAAAGGGCTACGTGTGGACCATAAATTGGAAGTGTGTATTGTGTAAGGATCAGTATGTCTATAACTATAATAGAGGTAATTTTAAAGGGTATAATTCAACTGGTCAGATCCTAAATTTACTCACTAGAGATCACCAGTTTGAGTCTCACAAATCTTAAGACTACTAGAGATTTACATGGTTGTTAATTTTAGGGTTCGTGGGATTAGTTGAAGTGCACGCAAGCAGGCACAAACACCCATGTTAATCAAAAAACAATTAATAGAAGGAGTTATAAGAATCAAATCTAAAACTTGGAGGACTAGAAGTAAATAAATAAATAGAGCTTGGGGAAAGCGATGCAAGGCAATGTAATGTGTGAATTAGTGAATATTTTGTGGAAGTATGTCACACACAAGCTTGTGAGTCATAATGGGTTGGTCATCAAAGTTTTTTAGCTTTTGTGTAGACTTTCATGCCAATGATTTCTGTGGATTTTATAAAATTTTGGGATAAGAGAAGAAATGGCAAGAAAAGAAACGTATAAATACCCTCTTGTACAAGCACAAAATTAACCGAAAATTGGGAAGGAAGGTCTACGGGGAGAGCAGAATAAAGCATCAAACCAAATGTTTTTATGCCATCAAATATAAGATAGCCTTGAAATTCCCATTTCAAAGTATTCTTTGTAATATGATTTAGTTTCCTGAATTTTAAATTTTGAATTATTTAAAATTATTTTTTTATATTTTTTTCATCGTTTCGTTATATTAATATCAAAAATAATTTTTTAAAAATAAAAAAATATATATTATTTAATATATGAAAAAAAACAGTAAAAAAATATGAAAAATGATTTCAAAGTATGGAAAAAAAAATTTTTTAAAACCATGCCAATATCTCTGATGCTATGCATAATTTAACATAAATGATGAAATGTGCCATGTGAGCATGAGGAGGTAATCAGCAGAGTCACATCCTGGGCTGGTTGTTGACAAGTACTTTTCTTAATTCGCAATCATGTTTGTTTTGAGTATCATTACGTCCTCCGAGGAGATGGTCTGGCGTGAGGTCTGGCGTTAGCTCTGACATCAATCACCAGTTTTCACCCTTAATTTATTATTATTATTATTTTCGGTTCCATTGCCCATTTAATTATGTAAAAAGTCTTGAAATCTTAGAGTCCCTTCAAGTAATCATAGAAATTGCCCCTCACTCTCGGAATATCATTTCTATTAAATTAAATAATCTTCCTTGCTCTCTTTTATATGTTTTTATTTTCCATTTTTTATTATTTTGATTTCTCCAATAATTATTTTTATATTTCTCCTGCAACCTCACAAAGGATGGATGATTATTTTCCATGATTTTGCCTTTTCCTTTGTTTGTTTTTCAAGAATTATTATAAGAAATTAATAACTATTATTTAAAAAATGTTTTCCATACAACCTTGTAAGAAATAAAGATTCATTATCTTTTGAAAATATAAAAGTTTGATAATTAATAATTATTCACTTAGGATCCATGGTGTTCAAGAATTTTATATAGATGACACTAAAATAGAGCAACTTGCTCCAAAACCTTGCTAATGTCAATCATTGACTTCTTTTCAATTATTTTCAATTATTGACTCCTCTTATTGAAATAAACTACAACATATATATATATATATATATATATATATATATATATGAATTAAAAAAAAGATTAGTGTTGATTGATTTTTTAATTCATTTACATGGGTTATCAAAATTTATTGAAATTGATTTTATAAGATCCATGACCGTGCAAGGGCGGCATGCTCTCAACATTGATCGTATTATTTTCAAACACTTTCATCACTCCTGCCACCGGCCGTCGCCGCCCCAATTAACATCGCCATCTCAACCATTGCTATCACCACCACCCTCATCCTTTATTGCAAAATGATCCATTCACCGACATCACCTCCAATTGTACTCATGCTCCTCCCCCATTTTCACGACCTCGAGGACCACAGACATTTCCATGATCACAAAGGCTCCCCTTCTATCTTTTCTAATTTATTTGACAATGTGCTTTATACCCCCTTCAACACAACCCACCACCAAACATTTTTTGTTTATCCATAAAAGAATTATTTAATTTATTTCTTAAGATTAAAAGCAAACATTCAATTAACTTCTTTCAGGCCTACTTGCAGGTCTCATGAGCACAGAAATCAACCGAATGATGAGCATTTCTTGCCCGCCCATTCCTACCCTAATCTTCGTGTAAAACAGCATTACTCTCTCACACGCACAGAGATTAAAATAATATCCATCCCTTAGAAATAATTTATTGACATCCTAAACCAAGGAAACAATGAACATCCCCATCGTTATGAAGTTACAAACATAATTCAAAACCTACCATTGAATTAATAGTTTTAGTTGAAAAAAAATTTAATTCCTTCAAACAAGAGCAGAAAATTATACCAAAAGATAACATTGAACTCTGACATGAAAATTGTGAGAGCAATTTGATCGTAGCAACCTGACAATTTATGCTACATGTGTGTGGCAATCATGAGACAACACTAGACAAAAATACATTTATTGTTAATACATTTGTTATCTATATGCTTCATATACACGTGATTCACTGTCTAAAAATGATTTGAACCACAATACAAGGCACAAAGAAAATAGAAAGAAGAGTTTTGGTATAGTAAATCAAGCATAAATTAGCAAACCTCCCTGCAGATTTATTCTCCTTGTATTCTGTGTCAATGAATATTAACTAGGAATATTTTACTGAAATATGATGGGATCTACGGCTCTAAGCTCTACCTTTTCTCTTGTCATCCAATGCCTGATCCAAAAGGGGCACACCAAGTAAGATGATCAAAACTTAAATCACATCAGAAAAGGCAACAACGGGAAAATTATTTTATTGTTAGCAAGCAGCAGGGCTCAATGTGTCCACGCATATGTAAATGAAATTGATCAAACATCAGGCATTGCCAAAAGCAGTTGTCTGTTAACTTTTGCACTTGACCGACACGTTGAGCATTAGCCGATGTGAGTTTGAGTTCTTAAATATTTCATCCAAGAAGAGAACTTTAAAGTCATTGCTCTCAATGGTATTTACAGCCTTACAATAGCTACAACCACATGGAAAATTTGTGTGGATTAACTACCTATCTTTTAGTGAAAATAGGAAACAAAGCTGCTCTCAGATGAGTTTTGTTCATGCCACATGTGTTCTTAAACATGATATAGAATTTCCACAAATATTGGAACTATAAATGTTAGAAACCAAGGTAGGACAAGTCTTTTATTAAAAAAAAAAAACCAAAGATAGGATAACTGACACCAATTTTTCACATGCAAGAATAAGATACCTTGCTCTGAAACATTCTCATTGCCAACACAAGAGTGTCTCGCATTCTGCAGAAGTATATCACTAGCATCAGGTTAAACATCATAATATCCATAAGAAAAGGCAAAATATTTGGTGTGATCTTAACTATTTGTCATGTTCACTAATACTGCCATCTGATTTAGAAAAGAGAATCCTAACAAAATTTTATCGGCCAACAAACAAACATTTGGTATAAATTGAACCGTGCAAATTTATGCTATGCAATAGAAGCTAGAAGAAATATTCGGGGGGGGGGAAGCAATCAAAGAAGTTTCAATAAAAAACATGTTATATCACATAGTTATTTATGAGAATTACAATATATGGAGGCAGCACAAAGATTAAAGCATAGGGTTATTGTCTGTGCAACATAGGATAAAGAGGAAAATTCAGGAAGAATGTGAAGAGATTAAAGGAGGAGGAGGAGAGTTGAACCAAAGAGAAGTTAAGAATTGATTAAGTTTTAATTATCAACCAAAATCTTTAGAATAAAGAATAGGTGCTTGAATATAAGAACCCAAACTCCTAAACTCACACAAATAAAGAAATGAAAGTATGTATAATTGATTTCCACATTCTCTCTAAAATAAAATATGTAAAATCCATTGTGGATCATCCATCATTGCCATTGTCGCCATAAGGTCATCATTTTCCTTTTTGTCAATTTATTGTATAGAGTAATGCAATAAAAACAACTAAATAAATAAATAAACCATACAAAATTTTCATACAAACTGATGTGGCTTTCAATTTTTCTTATGCTTGACTAATCATTTAAGAATTCAGAGATCCACAGTTCACTGGTTAGTTGCCACATTTGTTCTATGGATATTTAGTGTAACTTCTTTATTTGTTAATCATTTCCCAATGGCATATCTCATTATGTTAGATTATTTATATTGATCATCAAATCAAAAGAAATGGTTTTATTAATAATACTAGCATTTCCAATAGCAAAAGTATTAACCTAGTTGTTTTGTTTCACAAACTACTAAAATGTTGACATTCCATCAAGTTGAACTAACATTTAAGGACTGAATACATGTAGCAAGTCATGAAACACTTGGCAGGCAAGTTTGAAGTCCACAGTGCTAGCTGGGAATTAATGAGGCTTTATCACATCTCTCTACAGCTACTTCCTCTAATTCTACTCTAATGGCAATCTGAACTTTATGAACATGGGAGGAGTAACTGGGGTAAGTAGGAGTTATTGTAAAGGAGGCGGTATTGCCTTCATTCTATATCTCCATAGAGGAAAGTCAGAAACCACTTCCAATAATCTAATAAACCTGCCAGGTCTAAGGGCTTCTTAAGGAATTTACTATCTTTCTGGTCAACATCCCACCTATCAGCTTTACATTTTCTGATGCTGAGCCAAAATAATAGCAATCCATTTGAAACAAGTAGCATGGAAATTACATTAAAATCAACATAATATAGAAAATCTAACATAAGGTAGTAATTACCGAACATCATATGTACTGAGAGGATGAGAAGATCCATTGGAACATGTTAAAACAAATTGCGTTGAGAGTCCAGCAGGGATTTTTATCTGCAGAGTGAAAAAGATATAAAATAATATACAAAGCCATATGCACAGGAGAATAAACTTTCAATGCAGAATACTTAGTTTTTTAATGAAGATCTGCAAGTACAATAAAGATTTATTCCAAAATGATAACACAAATACGACCATGCTTAACACACACACACACACACACACACATATATATATATATATTTGCAAAGATTTGTCATCTTCATGGTACTCTTTAAAAAAGAAAATAGTTATATAAATTGGCTCAATGGATAGTTAAGTACATAGAATGAAATTTATGTAGCAAAAGGCCCAAAGTTACTCCAAAAATGTATAAGAGAAATGGTCAAATTACTAAATTAATATGCTACCCTCGGGGAAAAAAAAAGGCAGAAGGGAAAAGCGGTGAAAGAAAACAACATACAGATAAATCCTTTGAAAATTTCTCTGCAATAACTACATTTCCCCTTCCGTTGCTCTTAATTTGGTACCCAGAACGTCGCAAAACTAGAGTTGTTGAATCCCAATTTTCAGAAGAGTCCGTCTACAAAAGGGAGTACAAGAAAAAGTTTGTTAGAAGATATTTGATGTCATAGAACTGGATACAACATAATTATTGAAGAGTTGAAAATGAGGCATCTTACAATCAAGGCAAGTTTAACAAGCGTCAATCAAAATTTCACCTAGCATCATCGAAGAACCCTTCACAATGAACCCAACCCAAATATCCTCCCTCCCACAAGCAAAACCCCCATTTTGTTCCTTTAAAATATCTAGACAGCACCCCCAAAGAAAATCTCAGCATCAAGTAGCACTATAACATCTTAAACTGCCCAACCAATTGGAAATTGAACATAACAATTTAACATCCATATCCAGGGCACATTGACTGGCTCAAATATTGCTCTAAGAAGAATGAAAATGCGCACAATTTTAAATCAAAAGGAAATTTCTAGAATCTGTTGTTTACAACATACACAGAGGAGCAAAAAGAGGAGAAATCGACCAGCCAAAATAATCCATAGCTAATAAAATGTATAAGCATGGTTTGTGTACATTAAAATATTTTTTTTTAGCACATGATCTAACCATGTGTCATTCATAAAGCAAATAGACAGTAATTTTTTGTTCATAAGAAAACCTTGAGGTGCTTTATCAACTGTATAAAGGGTATTGAAAGTTTGGTTTGGATTTCAGGTCATTATCTTTATAGCTTATGATAGAACAATTCTTGATAATGTTAGCTTTCACAGTTTTACCAAGGGGTTGCCATTACTGGCTTCTCAGCCCTGGAACACAATAAAAGTAAGGAATCATGACCAAAGGCTTTCCACTTAGAACCAAATAAACAACTGTAGCAGATAAGTAAAAGAAGAATTACCACCACACAAAACTAGCAGCCAAAGGTCAGCACAAGGCATTTAATTTCTTACTAATTTCCATGTTTTCATTACAAGCAATTAATGGAAATGACGATCCAAAAGAAAGGATAGTAAGAAGTATTTATATGTACCAACTAATCCCTACTCGTACATCCAAAGGAGGATTAAGAGGGAGCACTTCTAATACCTCAAATCATGCTATAATATCTCCTTGTTAAGGTACATGACAAAAACCTCACAAACATTTTCTATTACATTGAAAATAGAAATTATATTGAGCATGCATAAAAATTTAGTTATAGAGCTACCCTTGAGTATAATTGTTTTTCAGAAGTTTGCACCATTTCCTTTTTCTAATTTAAAACTTGATTTTAGTAAAGAGCTCATGGTGATGGAAAAGAGTCATACTGTTGAAAAAAGGAGTTTCCTTTACACATTTTGGCCAATATGGGCCTCAAAAACAAAAATTCAACAAGCACCACAACAGAGAATTAAGATTTAGCAGGTATGTGCTATTGTTATTGTGTATATTGCATGTTGGATTGTGCTCTAATCCTGCCCGTACAAGAAATTAAAAAACTGCAAATTATTCTGGATTTCAATTTTTAGTTTGTTGAGACTATGGATTAATAAATAATCCAGAGGATTCAAGTTTTAGCTCCTAAACAAGATTGATCCATGTGGTTTGCTTCCAAGTGCCTGCAACCCCCCTTCTCAATCTCCAAAAAGTTTTGTTTTTCTTTTTTATTTATTTATTTTGGAGAAGAAAAAAGGGGGAAGAATCCTTGATATTTACAAGCTTAATATTGTTCTTCAACATATAAGCAGTTCAAAAGAGTAAAAGCAGGACCTCAATTCTATCCAATTTCCAAATGCACCCAAGTCTATTAGCCCAATCAAAAATCAACAAAGAGATGAAAGGTTTAAATATTAGACAAGTTAATTTTTTTTGGTAATAACCAAAATGTTGTAAAATTAGTATCAGAACATTTGTAACTACGTTGAAGTTTCCTAAAAATTTACTTCAACTCAACATCTTACAACGTGTATGCTTTCATCTACCAGGGATCCCTTTTCCAACAACCAAATCACCATCTAGGATAGGAATATATTTTATTTTAGGGAGAGGGGGAGAACCATAACATATCATTAGAAGAAAAAAATCATAAAACTAGTCTCGCATACACGTACTTCTGTTAAAACAAAACCATACCTACCAGCAATAGAACACTAAATGTGGCTTCACCCTTAGAAATATAAGTATCAATCTCCCGTTGCATATCTGGGTCTACAAGTAGATCATCATAAAGTTATGAAAGAATATAGCAGACTGGATATAAAAATCAATAAACAATTAACACTTAAGCAAATCTTCAATTCATGCTAGCATGCCAGTTAAGTTTGCAAAAAGGATGAAAAATCATAAGTAATGGTAATTGGCATCATGCAGGGGTCCAAGAAAACATAGCTTCTTAAATCAATTCACGTACATTTTCACCTTTCTCCTTGTTGACCAATACATACATGTGAGAGCAAGCAAGAAGTATATGCTCAGTCAACAAGGACAATGCATAAATGCCGAATATAAGCAAAAGGCTTCTAAATGTGCACATGGCAACTTGATTTTCAATCTTCAATGATTGAGTCATTCATTAAAGAAGCTGATTGGAAATCACAAAAATTCAGAAGTTTCACAACAGCAGCTTACATATAACACCGACTGAAAGAAAAATTATAATCTCAACAAAATTATCAGCAGAAATAATAAAAAATGGTCATTTGCTATATAAACTGACACTATCACAATGTATTGAACACGGGTAAGACCATTATGATAAATAACGAAGAAGATAAAATGGATAATGCTGTACCCAGTTGAAATTCAAACTTTCAACATGTATGGACTTAAATCATATATCTACCATAATTTGAAAAAATGGCTTCATCCTACGAAAAATAGACACATAAAACTTTTGTTTCATATGATTAAAAAAAGGTCAGTCACTTCGTATACTAAGTACTTCAAGATGTTAAGATATTAAAGAGATGAATCCATTTCAGACCCACTTACCACATTTTATTTTGTTCTGATCATTAGCAAAAAGCCTCACCAGTTCCCCCTGACAACATAAGAAAATTGGAATAAATCAGAATATCAAGAGTTACATTTATTTGTAATCTGAAAAATTTTCAGTGCAACAACTCAACTAGATCCAGAAAACAATAAAGCGGATTAAGTAAAAAGATCAAATAAAGCAGCAAACAAAAAAAAAAAGGCAAGAAAAGGATTTTTTGAGTGATATATGTATTTTTTGTGAAACTATATTATTACGCTCAATACATTACACGTGGATTTTCACACATTAGGAAATGCATGCTAAGTCAAAAAATCACCTGGCGGCCTTGGTCATCCATAGGTATGCACTCGACAGCAATCAACTTATCAACATCATCAGCCGTGACAATATATTCTGGATTTGTTGCTCCTGAGTCAAATATTATCATAAATGATATATCAACGAGATAACCTTTAAATAAGAGCACTATCGGAAAGTCAAAAATGCATTTCATTTTTTTTATTACCTTCAATGTACTGCCTAGTGCCATCCTCAAGATGATGAACCCACTATATGACAAAAGAATAAACCATTGGTGTGTGGATAAAATAACATTTGTTGTATTCGGAATGTCTTAATTGATGGCAATTCTTGTATAGAAAACTTAAGCACATCACCTGAAACATGCAAAGAGAAGTTCCACGAACAGGGAATCCACATCCAAGGAGTTTTTCTCCAGGAGTAGCATCACCGATAATCTGGAAACCCTCAATGCCAGGGAGATCTAAAATGAAACAAGTCCATTAGGTTTTATCAGAAACATAAAAAAAATTTCTCCACATAGAAGCATCCTCACCATCTGAAACAGAGGAAGCAATCTCATCATTCATGCTGGAAGGATGGGGCACTTCATTGGCCATCTCTCCTGCTCTCGCATTCATATCACTTTTTCCAAATAAACTATTGGAAAGAGGGCCAGCTACGTTCCTGTGACAAAATCATATATAATTAGAAAAGTAGTGCAAGTATCAGATAACAATAAGTCCTATCACTGAAGAGAAAAAGAATACTGCTAGTTCTTGTACAAGAAAAGAGAGAACCAAAGCATTAAAATCTGTAAAGCATCAAATATAAGATGACTATCCTGCAAAGTTCTGGTATAATAAACTTATATGGGACAGCATGATGTGGACAACTTGGGATAGTGTTCTGCAAAATATTTAGAAGTGATAGGTTTGGGAATTAGATATTTAAGGGAAAAATTAAGATATTATTGTAGGAGTGAAGTTGGAAAGAAATAGAAATAAAGGCAGCGGAAGAAAAGAGTGCTTAGGGAAAAGATATGACGAAGAACACTCACGAACACAAATATATGTACAAATCTTCTGCAGATTGTAAGCTGTGAACATTTTGTTATATTTCTGAGTTAATACTCTTTCCTTGTTTAGTTTTCTCTATTAAGTATTGTAATATTTCAGCCCAATTTCAAGAGATTTCAGCCTTGATTTGGTTTCCACCTCTTGTATATATTTTGTCTTCAAGATCAATGTAAACATTTATCAGTTTCCATTAACCTGACACAAACTAAACCAAAAAACACATAATTCCATTAATGAAGTCCTTCATGTCAAAGAATCACTCAACAATTAATCTAAGAGGTGAAGCCCCAAGAATGATTTTATCTTTATTAATATAAATACAAGAGAAGGGGAGTGGTAGGATTCAAAGCTTGGATCACTGGTCCAAAAGCGTGAATGCCATGTTAAAGAACCACTCAACATGAAAGCTTAATCTATTAGTTAAAACCCCAAAATGGTTTTATATTTTATTTTCTAACATAGAAAATAGAAATAGAAATAGAAACAGAAATCTAAACTAAATATTATAGGGAAAACATGAATATAGAGAACTCCTAATTTACTTCTTTATCCATTCCAAAACAACCAATAGAGGATAACATAATCTAAAAAATTGCTTTACTCATAATATATCTTCACAAACTAATATTGATTCCTAAGTCATGAAAAATTTTCTTACGTTAATTAATTGATCTACAGACTATGAATAGTTCCTAGAAAATGCTTCCAGTTTAATTTAATAATAACTCTCTTGATATAATATGTACCAATACTTCTTACACATTTATAACCACCTCTGACCTTTCTGCTTCAATAACCATTCTGGTTCTGAGAACTTTGCTGAGGGGAGAACATACTCAGATTTATTTAAAATGACTATTGTAAGAACTTAAGAAAGTTTGTGTTAACCAAACATGACTCCTTGAACAATATAGAATGAATCTCCAAAAATTTCTAGAGCTTCACAAATCTTAAACCGAAAAAATAGGTTGTGATTTATAGCTAGTTACCTAACAACAATATTATCCGCCATATGAAAAGGATTGAATGCACTACATCCAAACTATATAAATTGTACCTACCTGTCTTGATCAAATGAGAACTCTGGGAAATTGTTGTTATTTAATAGCTGGTGCATCCCATTATGAAGTGTTAAACTTGATTTATCAGCAAGATTTGTCTCATGTACAAATCTTGGCATATTGTCATTCAGTTCCAGATGCTGTTCAGCTATATGGTTATTAGAAGCAGAAGTCCCATGGTGACCCTGCATTGAAAAAGAGAGAGCAAAATAATAAGAGAAAAATCATTAATAATTTAATCATAAAGCCAAGCTCGTGTACTGAAAAGGTGACAATAAGGAGACAGAAAACATGTAGATTACATGCCACTAATACCGTGGATCGATGAGTTGTTTGACCCGTCAAGATGCCAGAAACAGGATTGTCTATATCATGAGAACTGCTTCCATTTTTAGAGCCCAGCACAGATGCTATCTCTCTGATTATATCCTGTGATTAAAGTAAATCACAAGTGTAACATTATTTTAACTCATAACCAACCGAAAAACAACCAGATCTTGATACAGGAAAAACTCTGATAAAAATGAGTACCCCAAGTCCCAAAATAACAATTTAAGAACAAAGCAAAAGAAATGTTTTCAAGGAAAAATGCTCAAGTCAAATATTTGATGCAGGAGATGTAAAGATGGGTAAAGGAAAAAATGCTTTTGTATATGCATGGTAAGGGAGTGGTTGGATCTGCAAGTCTAAGATGCACATACTTAAATACATGCTTGCATATGGAAATGAAAAAAAAAAAAAAAGGTTGAACCTCGGGGACTCATGAGAACATTTAGCTTAAATTAGATAAAATGAAGCATTTGAAATTTAATCAAATAGAAGAATGACAATGGCAAGTTCTTAATTTGGCAAAACACAAAAACAAAAGCGGCTCTTCTGCAGCATGCCTCATAGCTTACATAGGAAGTTCTAATCTTCCACTGCAATTGATCATGCAGGAGCTGCAAAATATATATAAAGAAAAAATAAAGTAAAATTAGTTAAATTTTTATTTGATAGATATTTTAATGTTGTTCTCATGCTTAATAAAAGCCATCCATCTGATGTCAGCTAGATGCAGGCATTTAGAGATCTTTCCCATAAGAGTACATATTTACAGGATACATGGGATCAAATATGATACAGATTCACAGACAAGGATAGAGTGTAACTTGTTCGAGGACCAACACAAAATATAAGGCATTTCTCATGCCTTCCCAAAGAACTTAATAGAAGAAAAAGGTACCTGGGAATGGCCCATCAGAATAAGATAAATCCAGATCATGCTTTGATTCTAGGGTTTCTTTTTTTCTTGTTTCTTTTTTGGCAACAAGTCAATGGGAGATAAAAACATAAATGAGAGCAGCCTGAAAGTTCATGCATTGTCTTGCAGTACCATGTTCACTTCTTGCAGATATATAATCCATGTAATTAGTTACCTTTACACTGTTAGAAATAGCAGAGGCATTTACAACATGGGGCCGGATTCCATATTCAGCCAATAAGCCAAGCAAGGATGAAACGAAAATATATCTATCATCATCCACAACCTGGAGAACAAGTACACAATTCACAGATGCATTTTACCCAAAACACATTCAGGAATAATTTGATAACAAAAAAAACATAAGGCAAATAGATTAGGAGCACAGTAAAAAGATATTAATATTCGTCCATCACAACAATTGATAGTATCACTTTCCACAAGGTGGGCAGAGAAGTCAAGCACATATACAAAACTACAAAATTGTTTTTCCTTTATGTTTTATAGAAAGCAAGGATGGGAAGCGTCTGTTTACACTTCCCAAGCAGAATGTTCTACCCTGATAAATTAGTCGATGTCAAAAAAATTTAAATATTCAGATGTGTATATGTATGTTGATAATATGATATCCAACATTCACTTTGAGCAATTTATATGACAAAGCTAAGCTAGGTACTGTGCATGATATGATCTAGCTCACACTGCATCTCTATATAAACAGAAAAACAATAATGGATTTACTTATAAAGCTACTGATTACTAGCAAGACCATTACAATGGACAAAACTACTTTCCATATGAGAGTCCCAACAACCAATCACTACAGAGCTAACCTTTAAACATGGAATTAAGTTTACCATTTATTGTCGGAACTTCACTTAAATTAATTACTTGTTTCCCTGGTTGAAACAAGTAGCTTAATGTTAAGGCAACTTCAGCTTCCATGCTTTTAAGCATTATCTACGGACCACTTAGGGTCAGTGGCGAAGCACAAGGTTTTTGCCGAAAGACGCCAAAACACGTACTGTAACATATTTTATAATGGTTACATTATAAATGAAAAATTTTATCAATTCAAATTAATTATATAAATCATATAATATAAGATAAAAGAAGAAAAATATGTGAAAATGTATTCAAATTATAAAACAAATAAATGTAGAATTGAATTGAAAGTTATACTCTAGAGCATATGTGATACATTAAAGAATATGAAATATATCTTGACATTTCTTACATATGTAGTTTGTAAAAATAGAAAATACTAGTAAGTTGGCCCACACTTGGCCGTGGTTCGAATCAAATTCTTTTTTTAACCTAAAAAAACAATGTGTAGACGTTATCAAATGCATTTTCTAACATAAAAAAATAATTGAGAATTGAAAAGTTGATGTGTGCATTTAATAAAACTAATCTAGAATTATATGTACCAACAATTATAAAAAAAAAAAATTTGGTAACACTAACTAAAAAAATTGAGAGAAATACAAATTAAAATACGTAATCTCATGCCGCAATGAGCTCTTCAAGTTTTTTTTATCTAATTATATGAAAATGAAATTATTCTTTAAATTCTACTCAAACAAAATAATTTTTTAGTATAATTCCTTATTTTCATAGGAATATATTTTTTTAACAAAAAAGTATAGCATTCCAAGCTATGTTGTTGACTCAATAAAAACCGAAGGTAATTAGAATAAATATCCAAAAAAAAAAAAATGAACGACTTGAAATAAAAATAAAAAAGGTATCTCTTTAATTAAAACCCCTTCATCTTATTAATACGCTCTCTTTAAGAAGAGCATGGAAATTCACTCCAAAACCATACTAGAGACGAATTTATTTTATGTTTGTCTCTGTCTCTTTAACCTAACACGTTTTTGTTCCTACAATCTCTATTTCTTTTGTCATCGAACACTAACCAAATATAATCTAAGAAACACCATATAGACCTCACTAAACTCGTTTTTAACCTTAAATAACTCATTTCTACTCATTTCAGCAAAATAATGGATCAAAAACACCTAAACAACACTCCTCTCATTAAATGAAACTCATTGACATCAAGATCGTGTTTTTTTATTGTCAAAAAGTGGCCAATCGTCAAAGTTCTCTCTCCTATCTCAAGCGCAGATATTGAAAAAATGAACAAAATAAAGTTTTGGACCGAAACTAAAAATCCAAAAACCAAAGAGACCAAAAATGAAAAAAAAAATAGGGACTAAAATTTTAAAATGTGTGCCTCATGAACAATGAAAAGAAAGGTTGTTTTTGTGTTTCAATGTCAAGTTTAGTCCCTGAAGTTTCAAATGTTTTTATATTCTATTTTATCAAATGGAGCATTAACTTATTGTCAGAAATATTTTTTCAAGACAGTGAAAACCCATTAACAATCTAATCGAAACAAATTATCAACCTCAAATCCTAATCAATGCCTTGGTGATTATGAAATTGAATGAAAAAAAATAGTTGGTGACTGAAATAGAAAAGGCTTCAAGGATTAAAAAGCAAAGAAAAACATTGTTCCAATCCACAATGTTTTCCCTCTTGATCTACAGTGAATGTCTGAGCAGTTTTAGTTTTTTAAAATTTTAATGAAAGGTTTAGTTAATAAATACAATAGATGGAAGAAAAAAGAAGGAATGATAAAAATTAAAGTACATTAGTAAAAAGAAATTAAAAACAACGAAAGAAAGAAAAGGAAGATACAGTTGTACGTCAAAATGAAGAATGCCAAGCAGGTGAATGGGCAATACAACACTCTTGAAATTTGAAGTGTCGTGTTAGGTCGAAAGTACACACACTAGTTTCATCCTAATTAATCAATAAGCTATAAGTTGGGGCCATTTCACTAATTTAGTGATTAAGAGACTTGTTTGCATGTATAATTTATTTTAGTCAATAGACATGCTTACTTTTTGGCAGAGCAAAATAATATAATCAGTTTACATACATGCAAGGGGATACTCTTGTTCCAGGAATCATATGATAAAATTATATGTTCCAGCAGCAACAGTGTAAAATATCATTGTGATGGGACCCAACATTGGGTCCAACATTAAGAAGCTGAACTGAAGCTCATAATCTTCTTTAACTATTGTCTATGTTTTTTCTTAATGTTTAGCATCTTTGGAAAGAACAAATTTTATGATGAAAAATATTTATTGTTGCTTTTTACAAAAAAACCTAAACTACATGATCAAAAAAAAAGAAAAAAAAGATAAATCTAAACTAATTTATGTAACTCTGTAGTAGATTGGTTAAAAACAGGAAATAATTTCCTCTTTTAGACTATGTTTACATATATAGCATATGGAAAAGGAATTGTCAAAAAGCTGGAACCAATAAAAATACTAGTACTCCTTTCATGACAAAAGAAAATTATTAGTTCATTATTATTTAAAAAAAAAATTGTATTTTCACTTAAAATTTGTTTTTTCAAATCATGCAGAGTATTTGTAATATCATACGTTTAAAATTTAAAGAAAAAAAAAGTGTCTTAGCATCTTGTGTGTCCAAATGTTTGGAGGTAAAGGTGGGTTAAACTAATATTAATGAAATCCAATGCTCCACGAATTTGTATTGGTTTAGATAAGGCTGAACCCTGTGAATCATTATCATATAAATTTTCATTTGCACTGTCATAACCCGTCGCGCCCCCGCGACATGCACTATGTTGTATTCGCTATGAACCCTATGCTCGGTCATGTCACAAAATTAAACAGTAAAAGCAGGTCATATAAGGATTTTATTTAGAATAACTGACCAATATCACCTTATAAAAAAAAGGGATTTCTTCAAAATGACAATGATATCTCAGTCTGCTCTTTGCCTCGATATCTTTGTTGTTAATAAATACTTCTTACTTTAGTTTTACTTATCATGGGTTGATATCAATGTTCATGCAGCACAGAAAAAACTAAAATGTATTCAGAGGAATAGAAAAGCATAAGCTGGAAATAGAAACTGTACTAGACCTTCAAATCATGGGTCAATTGTAAATTTTCTTCTAGATCACCTTTTCTGCGAACCAACTCATTTGAAGCAGAAGTAATTGCTTCAGTTTGCTTCTCATCAATAGCCTATCATTCAAAAAGAGGTTGCTTCAGCAAATAGATCAGAGATTGAAAAACTGCTCTCACAATCCATGTTGGTACATATAGAAAATTACTGCATCAAAGGAAAAGGTGAGAACTGCTATTTTACAAGATGGACAGACCATTCTTAAGTATGAAAATTTCCTCTCCAAAATATATTTCTCATCAAGCAACTGAAGCTCCTGGCACCATATAAAACAAAGCAATTGCATATAAGTCAGAAATCTAATAACACATTAGCCATTATGATCATCTAGATGCAGACTAGCAAAGGCCTTCAGATAAATTTACCCTCAAACAGGCAGCAGCAATTTGTCCATGAAGAATCTGGATCTCCTCCTTTTGTGCTCTTAATCGTAAATGAAGCTCCTACTTGCAAATTCATAAAGTGTAAGCAAGCCACATCAAGCTTCACTGTAAGTAAAGAATCAAAATCTCTACATGGAAAACCCTGAAAAGCACCCGTACCATTGCCTCTCTGTCTTCAAAATAATTGAGATTTCCATTGGTTTTCGACTTCCTAGGAGCAAGATGTGCCTCAGCATCATGCCTACAGATAAACAGAATACTTGAAATAACATGCTGCACAACTCTTGGATTTTAGCCAATCATCCATATTTAGGATACAGGAAGTTAAATTGA
Source organism: Populus deltoides (assembly GCA_015852605.2). NCBI lineage: Eukaryota > Viridiplantae > Streptophyta > Magnoliopsida > Malpighiales > Salicaceae > Populus > Populus deltoides. The sequence continues at coordinate 6,779,226 of CM027582.2, read as the reverse complement.
TTTGGCCCTCATGTAAGCATTTGAATAAAGTAACTCTTCCTGGGGTCATTGGTTTAGGCACTACCTGTTTATTGAATCAGAATTCTGAGGGCGAACACGTTCGTTGTTAAGCTCTTGCATGTGATTTTTACTTGAAGACACACATTGGCTGTTCTAGGTACTCTTCAAGACAACCACTGCTGAATGACTGTTTAATTTCTCCATGATTGCCAACAAAATCATGCATTTTACCTCATTTTATTCCTAGTTCTCCTTCGTCCAAAGGCACTGCAACTTTTAACAAGTCACAACTCCCAAATGCTGTAATAGGCACAACTACCAATTAATATATGTACAAACAAATAGGAGGAGAAAACGGTGGATATTGATTATCGTGTGAGGAAACCGAACCATGGAAAAAGCATTATAAACTAAACTACAATTGTATGAAAGAAAGAGCATGTCGAGGAATAATAAATTGCTAGTGTTACTTCCCCATTAGACAACCTGAACAAGTTCGTTAGCCATATATGAATTTCCTCAAGTATCGATCTTGCACATGAAGCACATGGATTGAAGAATGCTATTGGACTTTTTCAAGACCACAAGAAAATGCATGTTACATTTGGATATTAAAGTCAACAACTTGAAAAGTTCTAATAAACACATATCAATAGATTAGATGACAACAATCTCCCCTGGCTGCACCAAATAGAAAGAAGATCATTACATATATACACACATACTCTCTTCTCACTTAATTAGTCTTTTCCACCTATTAAAAAATAGGCAGTTTGATGAAAACAAAGATGCAACGGTACTCCTCCTATTTGAAGATGTAACTATATACTACCAGGGGTTGAATCATCATTAGGAAAATTTTCAAGACTGCAAAACCACACAAGATTGACCCAGATGAACAAAAAACAAAAAATAGGATATGTTCCTCAAATTGACAAGAGTAACATTTTCTCCGAATTTAATTAGCAAACAGTCGTAGTTGAACCCAAAAAAAATTCCAAGGTTGACATGAAAACCACCACATGTCCTCTAAAATCAACCGGATCATAAAAGCTACTACACCTGACAGCATAAAATTATACTTGTGTGATCAACTGTAACATACTGATGCCTTCCTTCCACTATTATCACTTATAAATAAGTTCTCTAACGAAACCATAAAATAGTTAGAATTTCTTTACAATTGGTGAGTAGTAATTTAATGAAATTCAGAAGAAAAAAATTATAGTTTTGCGTCCTAAAAATGGAAAAGAATCCATAAAAAAAGTACCTGTTGTGTCGGAGCCGAAAGAGAGATCTGTTTCTGTGTTTTGTGAAGGAGCTGAAGGACGAAGAGGAAGATCTTAATTAATGGAAGAGAATGAGAGAGCGAGGAATGCGGAGGATAGGAGTTTGTTAATTAAAGTCAAGTGTGGGTCGCGACCTATCCTTGTTTTCCTTTCGATCTAATCTTCGTTTCGCACTAGTTTACCAGGGGACTTTTCCATCGTGAAGACCGTTTGGAATTGCGAAACACCACTGCTGTTTCTTAAAATATATTTTATATTAAAATAATATTTTTTTATTTTTTAAATTTTATTTTTAAAACCAATATATTAAAATAATTTAAAAATATAAAAAATATAAATAAATAATTAAAAAAAAACAATCACCCTCGTTATCAAACAAACTCTTAACTAATTTATAACTTTCACGAGATGACTTACCCGCACGCTGCCGCGAGCTTATAAAACACTTGATAGTGTTATAATTGTGAATCAGTGCTAGATAAGTAATAGAAATTAAAGGTATGATAGAGCAAATATTTCATGAAGGAAAAAAAAAGTTGTGTTGGTGATCAAAAACTTAGAGATTGAATAAAATAATTTGTAGCAATCTATAGTGTTTTATGAGGTAAGATATAGTGCTTTCGCCACATGATTTAGCTTTTCAGTAAATAAAAAGCAAAAAAAAAAACAAAGTTAAATTCTCTACCAACTTAATATTAAAAAAATCAACAAAGATAATTTTAGAAGGAAAAAACCCATGAGAAAAAAATATTACAGCAATTGACAATATTTTGTGAGGAAAACTATAGCGTTTTTCCCAATAAAATAAACTAAAAAGCTATTTAGAGAAATATTGTAGCAATCCACAGTGTTTTGTGAGAAAAACTACAACGCTTTCCTCATATGATTTAGCTTTATTGTAATTATAATTCTTAACCAACTCAATATTAAAAAAAAATCGACAAAGATAATTTTGGAAAAAATCATAAAAAAATCACATGGGAAAACACTACAACAATTCACAGTGTTTTAAAGAAAAAAATAACAAAGTTAAATTATTAATCGGCTCAATATTAAAAAAAAAATCAACAGAGATAATTTTAGAAAAAAATAACAAAACAAACATCAAAAAGAGAGAAAAAATCATATTGGAAACACTGTAGCAATTCACAGTGTTTTGTGATCAAAGCTACAGTGCTTCCCCACATGATTTAGCCTAATTTGTAATGACTTGTAATTGTAATTCACAAATAACTCAATATTAAAAAAAATAAAATTGAAAGATATAATTTAAAAAAAATTGTAACAAAAAAAAACTATGCAGAGAGATACTGTAGCAATCCATAATGTTTTATGAGCAAAGCTACAGTACTTTCCACACATGATTAAGCTTTATTACAAAGTTAAATTTTAACCAACTCAATATTTAAAAAAATAAAATCGACGAAAATGATTTTGAAAAAAAATATTACAAAAAAAAAACAAAAGAAACTGGAAAAAAACTATGTGAGGAAAAACTGTATCAATCCATAGTGTTTTTTGAGGAAAAACTTATATTTACTTGTAATTACAATTCTTAACCAGCTTAATATTTAAAAAATAAAATTGACAAAGATAATTTTAGAGAAAAACATAATGAAAACAGAAAAAAATCATGTGAAAAAAAACATTGTAGCAACCAACAGTAATTTTCGAGGAAAGTTAAAGTGTTTTCCTCACATATTGTAACTGTAATTTTTAACCAGTTTAATATTAAAAAATAAAATAAAAAAAAGATAATTTCGAAGAAAATCATAAAAAAAATGCAGAGAAAAATTATAGCAATAAACAATGTTTTAAAGAAAAAAAATTACAAAACTAAATTCTCAATCAGCTCCATATTAAAAAAAATAAAAAATATAATTTTAAAAAATAAAGAAATAAAATAGAAAAACTATGTGGAAAAACATCGCAGCAATCCACAATATTTTCAAGAAAAAAATTACAAAGCAAAAATTTTAACCAGGTCAATATTTAAAAAGTAAAATCAACAAAAATAATTTTTGGAAAAAATAAAAGAAAAAATAAATGAAAAAAAAGAAAAATTAGGAAAGTTGAAAAAAAGTAATTTTAAAAAAAAAGAGAAAAACAAAAAAAGAGGAAAAGTTAGAAAACAAAACAAAAAAAAGGAAAAGTCGGAAAAAAAAAGTGGGGAAGAATCAATGTTGATTCTTGTTGTAATCCACGTGAAATGTGTGGGGAAACAGTGATTCCCCTACACCATTTAAAGTATATATAATTTTGAAAAATAAAGAAATAAAATAGAAAAACTATGTGAAAAAACATCGAAGCAATCCACAGTATTTTCAAGAAAAAAATTACAAAGCAAAAATTTTAACCAGATAAATATTTAAAAAGTAAAATCAACAAAAATAATTTTGGAAAAAACAAAAGAAAAAATAAATTAAAAAAAATAAAAATTAGGAAAGTTGAAAAAAAAAGGTAATTTTGAAAAAAAAAGAAAAAAACAAAAAAAAGGAAAAATCAGCAAAAAAAAGGAAAAAATCAGTGTGGATTACTGTTGTAATCCACAGTGAAATGTGTGTGGGGGAACAGTGATTCCCCCATACAATTTAGAGTATGTTTTAATGTGGCGCTACCCCAAACTTTTTTAAACTTACATCAAATTTTTAGATCTCTAAAATATTTTATCATTAAACTTTAAAATAAAATTATCTTGATTTGTTTATAAAAATAAATTTTCCTATCAATATATTTTTTATTTATCTTAAATAATGTAATATTTTTAATTAAAATCATTATTCCTACTTAAAAAAATATTTTATAATTATTAAAGCTAGTTAAGAAAAAATATCAAAATAAATGATATATTTTTGTGTGATCGAAAACTAAAAAGAATTATAAATGTAATAAAAAGTAAAATATAGAATGTTCATATTAATAATTATAAATTCAAATAAAAATTTATAATAATATTTAAGAATCATGTTAAAATTAAAGAATAAGTAATCATGATAATTTTTTTTAAGTGCCTCAAAAAGACAAACAAGGTAAAGAAAGAAAGAAAAATTCATCAACGGTCAGGCTCAACATCGACCCACCAGGAAAAGGCCAAGAGAGCGCGAGCTTGGAGGTCAAGCCTGCTCGCCTAGCCCTGTTTTATTTTTTATTAAAGGGGAATGATTATTTAAAAAAATACATATCAAATAACACGTCGTTAGTTAAGATTTAGAAAATAGGTGCAAAACTCACCTGCAACTTCTAACTTATTTTGTACAATTCAACAATGACACTTAATTGTTATTAAATGATTAAAAAATATATATCACTAAGCTTTATTATTCATATAAATAGTAAAGTATCATAAAAAAATTTCTAGTTCTTCTAGAGTGTTTAGGTAATTGTATGTTTGTTAATGCGTTTCAAATTGCTTTTTACCTGAAAAGAATCAAATTTATGTATTTTAAAGGTGTTTTTTGAAAGTTTAAAAATCAACTAATTGAACTTATTACTAACATGAAATCAAGTGTCAATTAAAAAATTTAAAAATCATGAATCGATGATTTTTACACACCTATATAAAAAAAATTAAAAAACAATGAATTTGAGAGAATTATATAGAAAATTTACAATAAAAAATTATTATAAGAAATATTTTATTCTAATTCAATATTAATTAACAAATTATTTTAAAAAATATGAAAATCATTCTAAAAGAAAGTTTCATAAAAACAAATATTCAAATAATGTCTTGGTATTTTGTATGTTATTTAAGGAAAAAAATAATTGATGTGATAAAATCATGTCAAAAATATATTATAGAATTAAAAAAAAATTGTTTTCATTGAATACTTATGAACAAATTTTAAGTTTTTTTTTTCATATTATGTATATAACAATTCAAAAGGAATTGATAATTTTCTCATAAAACCCTATAACATTATTGAAGAACAATGCCAAAATTAAATAATAATTTAAATATAATGTAAAAGTATTTTTATTTATATTGCATTTGAATCAAAACTTTTAAAAAAATCACAGAAAGAGGCGCTTCACCTTAGCCTAAGAGGTTAGTCATATTTGTTTGGCCCAACAGAAAAAGGCCTTTGCATATGTGGGCCTGTAAAGCTTGTGTTGCATGCCTATCCTTTTTAATTATTATTATTATTATTTTTATATGTTTAAGGGTAGATGACTTGTTGGATCTTTCATTAAAAAAAAATAAAGCAAACAACTTCTTGTTTATATCAACAAATAATATGATGTCTATAAATCAAGATTCTAGCACTTGAAAAGGTTGTGAAACAATCAAGTCAAGGGTTTTATGGATCCAAGAACTCATTCTTAATTTAATTTCATCCAAAAATGCCTAATAAACACCATAAGAATCATAATAAACCAATTGATAACATCAAAACACTTTTAAATCACTATAAAACAAAAAATTAAGCTGAATAAAAAAAATTATTCATTAACCCCGATCTATTTTTTCCAGCGAAATGGATGCTCAAAAACACTTCAATGGTGCTCCTCTCATCAAGAGAAATCCATTAACACCAATCGACTTCTTTGTTATCGAAACGTGCTCCACCGATCACTTTCTCTCTCCTCTTCTATTTTTTGATGACTTTCTCTTTACTTTTAAATTTTAAAGACTTACACGTAAGACAAATGAAGTTTAGAGAAAACCTTATCTTAATTTTTAAAGAAATTAGAAAAAAAAATACATGAAATGGATTGATGATATATAGCTATTGACAAAATCAAGAAAACTTCAAATGAATTTGGACCTTTCCATGATTATTTAATGGGTTTGATTTTTTTTAGCTGGACTTGGGTTGATAACCCATGTTCTCCTACAAAAGAAGTCCTTTTATGCAGAATAGAAGACCTTTGTAAGTCTAATTCAGCAAAACGTACGAGAAATATAATATATAGAAGAAGGAAAATGAAAAGTGTGTTATGGTCAATGTGTATGGATTTGTTGTATTCTTTAGTTGTTTTTCATACCTGGTAGTATTTATATACCTCGTATCACTTGTATTTTTATTGTTGGTCATAGGATCACAGACCTACTTGTAGAAGTAATCTTGAAGAATGCCTAATTCACTATGAATAATCACATAATTATGATATCGTAATGGGGAAATGTTATCCCCTCTCTGTCTTTAAGGGTAAACATGATAGTGTTGTGTCATGGGTTCGTGAGTTATAAGGAAACCAAAATCTACTTTACATAAGTTTTCTTAGCTTAAATAAAGTCATCGCTTGTTAAAATTCTACCCATAATCACGTTAATTTTAGGGGGGAAATTAAGAGGCATGTTAATCTTTTTTTTTTTTTTGTATTTCTTTCATGTAAACTACTAGAGGTAACATTTGGTAATTAATATTTTTATCTCCTTTTTAAAGTATAATAGTCCTTGGTATTATGCCTACTATCTTTATAAAAGAGAAAGAATTTGTTAGGGTTGCTTGCATTTGCATTGCTCTTTATTAGAGAAGGATATTGCACAAATTATCTTCCTCTAATGGTGGTGAATATCTAATTTTTGGTGATGTACAAATGTATGGTTATAAGCTAATATAACACTAATTTACAACAAATAAACTCCATTGGGGTTTTTTTTTGGACGCTCTTAGACAACTAGGGATGAGAGATCAATAATATTTAAGATATTTTTCTTTCTTTTTTTGGAACCAGGGATATTTATATTTGGCCACGCTTACTTCTTCCACAAGAGTGTAGTTTTCCATTTTATGTGTAAATTTAAGGAGATTTTGATCTAGGATAACCTATAGTCATTCCTATAAAATATAGTTATAGATCCCATTTACCAAGGCTTTTATGGTGACAAGTTCAAGCAAACATCATAACCTAAACATTATTTTGGTAAACATTTTCATATACGCTCTAATACTTTTATTTTTTTTATTGTGTAATAGCAAAGAGCTTATTTTAGCTTTTTTTTAGCTGGTATATTTATGCTAAATCAGACAATGAGTCTGGTATAGAGATCATTAAAGTTAATGATGGAGTTAGGCTTCAAGCTATAATACCAGCCTAAGCAAACTTAAGGAGCATCGTCAAAAGGATTTTGCACATAACATCACTATTTTATATTACAAGCTTTAGGTTACTTCATATATTTTATACGTATTTTATCAAGACTATAAGTTCATCATAGTTATCTCAATTCATATTTGTAGACTCCAAATCCTTAGAGAGTTGAGTGTCAAACATTCGTTTGTCAAATATTATGAAAACAAAGGGATATTGTTTTAAAATTGATAGAACCGACTATAAGAAGAAAGAAATGAAAACTTATGAAATTATATAATTGTTGTCTAATTATAGATGATTAGTAAGAGTTATATGATAATGATGATGAAATGATATGATGAAAACATATGTTAATTGTTATAGATTTCTTGATATGTTGTGATTTTGATATAAATGAGAGGTTTAAGTTAAGTGGAATTTGTGCTTAAAAATGTATATAATCGATACATTTTAATATGATTATGTATTTAAAATAAAACTAAATGTTGTGAATAAATAGGATGAGATGAGTGATGAAAATAATATTATAATTAATATAAAGCGTTAGCATGGAAAAGGTGGTTATTGAGTAGTAACACTAATGAGAAGTGGTTATTGATAAATTTTTAAGTGGTTGTAATTAAACTTTTAATGATTGGTTGTTGATTACCATTAGCAAAAAAAAATTATAAATTATTTTTAAAATCATGTATTAGAGATAGAGTACTTTAAAAATCATGAAAAATCACTTGTTATTGAAAAGAGGAACTTGATAAATTGGTGGCCATAAGTTTCGGCCATATAGAAAAGATATGGAAGAATGGACTTTTATGTTAATATAACTATAAAATACTTGATGTAAATTATTTAGACTGTTTAGGTGAAGAACTTTAAAAGGAAAATCTATAGAATTGGGTATGTTATATTCAGCTAAAGAAAAGAATTTGAGGGAGGGTTTTTTAAAAATAAATATTTACATGCAAATTGAGGATTGATGTTTCTCAGCATGGTTACAATGATTTGAATAAAATAAACACGTAAAGTTATTTTGAAATTGATTTGATTAAGATATGTTTGAATTCATTTCTATGAATTTGCGAGGAACAAAGGGTCTAATGGAGTGTTGGTTGAAAACATGTCAAGTTAAGAATGAAACAATTACTTTAAATTGATGTGATATTTATGTTATTTTAGTACGTGTTGTTATGTTACATTAATAATAACATTTGGATTATGTTAAAATACATATAAGAAGATTAATTTGAATGATTACATGATGCAGGAGAACATCTAGTTGCTTATCAAATTTATGTAAATACATATAAGAAGATTAATTTGAATGATTACATGATGCATGAGAACATCTAGTTGCTTGTCAAATTTATGTTCTCCATGAAGTTTTAATTTTAGAAAGATTTATCACCTGACTTTAAACAAAAATCAGAACTTGAAAATGACGTAATTTGGAATAGGTTCTTTATTAAAGTTGTAGATATAAATGTTAGCTTTTAAAAGAAACTATTCTTACTTCATTTTGGTTTGTAAAACACACCAGATATTAACTAGAAACCATGGAAACATCTAGACTTAACTAACCCTGGACAGATTTCAGGTGCCATTGTAATGGTTGATTTGGGGTTGAAAACGATAGGATTGAGTGTTTCTTTCTTCATAAAATTTATATCTATGTCTTCGCTTTCCATCAAGATAAACCATATGAAAAATTGAGTTTCAAAACTCTAATTATGATTAAAATATTGAACAGTGTTCTAGGTTGATTAGACTAAACCAACTAGGATTTGTAAAATTCTAATGCTTGCTTGGAATTATTGTTAATTGAGGGTCTTAACATTTGAAATTATAAGAATGAGTTGTGTGATTTATTATTAGGAAAATATATTGAGGAAATTATATATATATATATATATATATATATATATATATATATATATATATAGTTGTGTTTGTGTTTGTGTTTGTGTGTGTGTGTGTGATGAGAACTTTAAAATAACTAATGTGTGATATAACTGATAGGAGAATGGATATTGTCGTGGAAAAGGTGCTTGACATATTGATATCATATTCAACAATTTCATTATACCAAATAATGGCAAATACTTCAAATATTATGTGTGGAACTAGTTTTTTGGTAATAGGCTAATGGCATTAGTTTGTCTAACTACCAAGAATATTGAATCTATCTTATAAAGTAAAGTATACGCATGAATTATACATGGGTTGGAAATTATGATATTATAATTGTTATCAAAATTGATCTAATGAGTTGAACACTCATGAATAAGTTTTAATTTTCACATAGATGTACTATATTCTAATATAGCAAAATGATTTATTTTTCAAATTCCACTCACACTAAAGTCCACGAGCTAATATCTATATTATTTATCTTATGATATAGATATAAATATAAATATTATAACTTGTTGAACAAAGTTCAAGATGATTGGATTATGATTGTAGTATTGAAATGAGATATTGATGAAAATGTCGATAACTTGGTATAGTTTAAGTATAAGGAAAACTCTGCTGGAATTTTGATAGAGTGTATATTAAATTATTTTAAAAGGTAATTACATGAAATTCCATCCAAATGGTTGAGGTTGTCATATAATGTGATGAATAAGTTATTTGGCTGAACAATTGACAACAATAAAAACATGTAATGGAGCAAGGTATATATGAGTTTGAATGTGTTGACAGATTAATGATTGAGTATTAAATTATCTATACCACAAAGTTTAAAGGAAAAAAATGATTTGAGCATGTCTTGCAAGTATCAAAGCAATGGAAGGGTATGTGATAAATTATAAATAATAGAAATAGATATGAAATTAGTGGAATGAATAATGAATTAAGAAAATTTCTTAATATATCAAGGGTGTTATATGGATTGAAGTAAGATGTATCATAGATGTAATAAATGCTAAGGAAGTAAAAAGGCTTTATGAATTAAATATGTTGTGAATTAAATAACGATGTAAATTAAATATGATTACACAATGAGTTATGATATGTATTAAAGGTGATTGAGAGAGGAAAAAATCATATGATTTATGTGTTGAGGAAATAAATTATGGGGAAAATTCCATGAGTTGTGAAATAATAATATTAATATAAATTGAATATATTCATAAAGTGCAAAAAGTTGTGAAATAACATCGATGTGAAAAGAAACAATGTATGAAAGTGTTTGAGACTGATCAATTTTAAAATTGTAAGGTATAAATTGTATAGTGACGAGTTAAATTAGATTATGAATAAAATAGTTATTATATTGAAAGTATGATAATGTGATGAATAAAATAATGGGAAAAACATTTATTGGGGAATAATGAAAAATGAAAAATATTGGAAATTGATATAAGTCAATGTTCTCAAAGAAAAATTTATGAAATTGGTTTTGGTCATATAATTATTAAACATTAGTAAATAAGATGATGCAAATGTTTAATATGATTTATACTGTAATTTTCTGTATGTCACATGTAAATCCCTTTGAGCACATCCATTTTTTAAGATCACTGAGCTACCAAGTATTATAAATAAAGAATATTTGTATTTTTTTTAAAAAAAGCTTATAAATAGTTAATATGGATATAGTTTTAACAAGAATTGTAATAAATTGTGTACATTTATAAAATTATTGAAAGGTTGTTGGGACTTTTTTATGTATACATATACTAGAATTTTTACGTACAAAGTCATTAAAATTAAGTAAAACCACATGAGAATGTGGGGTGTTGTAGAGAGAGACTGTTACCATCTTTTGATTTTCTGGCTCCATCATCTATTGCTAACTCATTAGGGAATGATCACGTAGGTTATGATCACGTAGGTTATGATCCCCTTTTGAATGTATACATTAGGGTATCTCTTCCCTCTTTAAGCATTCATGAGGGAAATGTTTAGATACTAGCAGCTAGGTTCATACTAGTTGTATCCTAATAAGTTAATCATTTTTATTCACTTTTGATAAGTTTTGTGGGCTTGTTAAGATCAAGCCTACAATTAATATTTTTAGAAATTGTTCCCACTAGTTGTTGGCATTGATAGTGACAATGATGTGTGTTGGTTTTTCACATTTACCATCAGACCCATAAGAGCTATAAAGGAAACTTTGTGTGGAAAGCCTGTGAATGTCAAGAAATGGGGGGGGGATATGGCTGATAGTAAGGTATATTGGGCCAGTCAATCCTAGAGGTGCAATGCAATAAATTTAGGGTTGTTCCCATTACTAGAAGGCTTCTTTTTATGATGTAAACATCAAGCCTAGTCTAAGCTCAAACAAGGAGAAAACGCGTGTTACCCTAGCCTCGACTTCAATTGAGTATAAAGTCAATAAGATAGCCAAAAGATATTATCAAGTCGTACTGCAAAGTATATAGCTTCTTTATTCTTTGTTTTCTTTATAGTTAAGTTTATTACTGATTTTTTTTATGCATGACTAATTGTTGAAGGAGAAGGAGAAATTTCAACGAGGTCTGTAAAAGAGAGTTCACAAAAGAAGTTTTCATATTTTTGTGATGGGTGGAGGTAAGGTTGAAGAAGTGATGAAGGATTACCCCATTATTTTTTATGAAATTTCTATCCATGAGGGCTCTGTTTCTAAGGAAATAATAGTAGGTGTCAAAAAACAAAGTTGGGGGCAATCGCACTCCTGTAATCGGGGGTGAAACAAATTTGACTAATCTTGAAGTGATTGCAAGCGTTACTGTCTGCTTCAAGAGGAGAAGGGTCTCCTCCATTGTGGAGTTTGGTGTTCCAATCTTGATTATGAAGGCTCCCATGGTGGCATTTCCTCTACCTCAATAGTAGGTGGGCCCTCTACTCGGGTTATTCCTAAAAAATTAAGTTCATGGATGCTTTTCCTAACCTCACTCTTGGTCGATCTCTTTATAATTTCCCTACCCTAACTGAGGAGGAGAGACAGCTTATAAAGGCTATTATTGGTGAAAGGTCAAGAAATGAGGAAGCTGGCCTTGAGGTGGTGAGACTACTAAAAAGGACATTCACCATCCCGTCAGACATCACAATGATGTTTGATAAGAGCTATAACCATTATTTGGCTTTAAATGGTCAAATAGCTTTTAATGTAAGGAAATTTCTCGTTTCACCTTTTTGTTTGGTTTTATGACTATAATTCCTAACACTTGTTCTTAACAAATTTTCATTATATGCGCCCATTTCAAAAGGCGTTGGATAGTCGAGAGAAACCATGTAAGAGAGGCCATTTCCCAGAATAGGGCTTATCAGGCTGTCTTCAAACTGCTAAAAAAGGATAAGGCTATTGTGGAGGCTAAACTAAGGAGCCTCAAGGTGGCTCATTCATCACTAAAGGAACAAATACAAGCGTTGTTCTTCAGTTGGGCTTCGATGATAAACTACTTCAGGTTGCCTATAACCAAGTGGCTAACCTAAAATGGGAGATCCTTGAGGCAAAGACCACCTAAGACAGTTTGAGGGCAGAACTTCTTACTACTAGGAAAGAAGCTCAAAGTTCTTGGCCTCAGCTAGAGGCTTTGAGGAATTCTTTTGGGGAGTTTTAAAAATTATTTAGCGGGCCTATAGCTTTAACTGAGACAATTAAGGACAAGATCTTTTATGCCGTATCTAGCCTGTATTTCCTTAATCAATCAAGAGGAATATAGGTGGACTTCACTGCTACCTTTCAACTAGTTTTGGTGCCTGATTTTATGGATACGTTTCTAGTCAGGGTTGTTGCTGCCCAACGTGGGGTATATCTAACTGAGGAGCATGGGCTAGATATCTTAGCTTCTTTTCTCCCTTTCTAATTATTCAAGTAAACAACCTTTGTCCTTTAAGGTTTATCCGTGTAATATATATCTTTTATTTTATAAAATTTTGATTCTTTTTGTTTCTTTGTTTTACTCATGTGTATGAATCTAACGTCCATCATAAAAATTCCATACGAGGCTCAAGACCCTTAGAAAAAGCTTTAAATCTTTATATAGGTCCTATGCCTATACTTGGAAAAAAGTTAATGGAATTCCCGAGATAATCGGTGTAGGTCCAACACCCATATTAAGAATTTCATGCGGGTCCAAAACCATTAGAAAATTGTTGAGAATTTATATGGGTCCAACGCCCATACTTAGAAAAATATTTATCAAATCTAAACTTTGAACTTTGTCTAACTGATGCAACCATATTATTCAATAGTTTCACCCATATTTGACTACTGTTTTGACTATGTTTTATATATAAAATGCCTTGATATTCTTTGTTTTATGTTTTGAAGGCACTTTTGTATGAAAGATGCAAAAAGAAGTAAATTAGAGATAATTGGCAGATTTGACCTTCAGTCGATGTTTTGTGCAGAGCGTAAGCTCTGGAGGTTGAAATGAAGTGATTCCAGTGGCATTAAAAAGCTAACATCCATACCTTTCTGAACATCTAAGGCAAGAAAATAAAATAAGGAAGAGCATGGAAATCGCAGCCTTCAAAGTCAAATCTACTTCTGCTAGTGTTGACCTTCGGCTATTCCAACTTGAATATCTGAAGCTACAGAAGTCCAATTAATGCAAACTTAATTTTTTTGGATTCACGACTCAAATTTATATAAACGCTCCAACTTTCAGCCAAAACTGATGTCATATGAGGGAGATATGATTTCTCAACGATGACATCTGAATTCTGCCAGCAAACAGGTTTCGTGAAGAAACGAGTCCAAATTACGTTCCGAAGCATCTAAACCGATATCCAAGTTTTTATTTCAGCAATTTAGCTCCTCTAAGTCAAAGCTTGAAGATTTCATGCAAGGCTATTTCTCCGTTTTTAGGAAAATAGTTATTGAAGTACTTAAATGTAAACAGTCTACTTAATGGAGGACTATTTCGTAAAATAGAGACCTAGGGTTTCCTAAGATATAAAAAGAATGAGAGAAGAGAAGGGGAGAGCCAGCCAAGAAGAGAAAAACGCCCCCTTCCTCTAAGAAACCCTAAATTATGCATTCTTCCTTCTTTTTGATTAGTTGTTCAACAAACATGCAAAGCTAAACACTTTTTCTTGGTTGCAAGGACACGAAAACATTCGGATTTCAAGAACTGTGAGATTTATTTTACCTTTTCTTTTCAGTTTATATGATAAATATGTTTGTTCTCCTATGCTTATTTTTCCTATGATTGTTTATTTTAATTGCTAGAGCGGACTCTAAGTTATTATTGTAGACAATGTATTGCTAAGTTTGATATCAAAACCGGAGTTGTGGTATATGAACTTGTGAAGCAACTGAGTTTAATAATTGTGGCAGATCTACGTTATTAATCTTAGGGAGAACATTCAATCAAATCANNCANNNCNCGCGGACAGTTATGTTTTCTTGATGAATCAACTTATCTAGTTCTTAAGGTCGTCCATTAAATTAAATTACTAGTGCGGATACTGTGGTTGTTTAATGGTTAGGGTTAGTTATACGGCGGATCCGTTAACTAACCAATGTTAAGAAGAGATAAATATTCAGAATATAAATTGATGTTTCGTTTCCATGATAAATTCTGATTTCTGTAGGTGGATGTGTGCTTGTGACCAAGGTTTGTTCTCTTGATAATTTTCTGATTTTATTAAATTTCGTTTGATAGTTTTCTGTTTTCTTTTGCTTTAGCCTAGATAACATCCAAACCCCCCCAAATTGCATATCATCTAGCATAAAAATCTAACTTGAACTTCCTCGTGGGATCGACCCCTTGCTTGCTCTATACTATCTTGTGTGTTGTGTTTGAAGCTAGGGTAATTAATTTGTGCGACCGCGACATCGCAACACTAACCCTAAACAAGATTTAGAAGGGATTTACCCCCTACTTGGAAGCGAAAGGAAATCTTAGTTTCAGGTATATTCTTGATAGTCTAGATGAATCTTCAATGGATTGTTATAAAACCTCTAGGTAGTAGATGTAGAGTGGTGTTGTTGCTTTGAGGGGTCCAAGTCAAACTCGCTAGGGAGTTTGGGGCTATTGCTCTTAGGCGAAACACTATTGCTGAGAGAAATATGCAATAGCACTGGGACAACTATGTTAATCCCTTCCAAAATAAGTTGTGCAATCACACTGAAGAGACTAGTTGATCAATTCTTGGGTAAATTGTGCAATTACACTAAGAAAACTGAGTTCATCCCATCCTTAGAAGGTTATAGGGCCATTGCCTTTAAGAGATGTCGTGTCAATTCCATCCTTGGAGAAATATGCAATCGCACTAGGGAGACCATGCTAATCCCTTTCAAGATAAGTTGTGCAATCACATTAAAAAGAATAAGTCCATCCCATCCTTAAAAAATATGGGGTTATTGCCTTGGATATCACCTGGAGAAAATAAAACATCGTTACTGTGAATAATCTTGTTCATATATAAGAAACTTATGTTCTTAATCATTGACCATGGTATATTTTTATTGCCTTTTGAGGTATAATAAACTTGATAACATTTATGTTAAAATCATGGTCTCAGTTCTAAGGTAGGAGAGAATAGAGTTTCTTTAACAAATGTCTTATGGGTGGTTGACAAATAGGCTTCACATGTTTTATAGTTTGAACTAATATTTCACATATATTGGTTGAATGCTTTCTAAAATCTCGAGGCTTTTAAACTGTATTTGTAAAATTGGCAAACGCCTAGCCTAAATTTGCTCGTCTTATTAAGGCAATGGGCAAGTAAAATAAATCATACTCTGACTTAGAGCAATCAAATCATTGTATAATCTTTCTTACTTCTTATTGAAGAGTTGTTGAAGCTATGATGGAGTGGATGTGCCAGCAACTATAGGAAGGCCCATGACACATTCCATTCCAGGAGTGTTTTGATTATCTGCATTTGATAGTGATTAGGGATGTTGACAAACCAGTTCTGGAAAAACAATTAATGGATTTTTTTTTTATCAAATTCCCATAGATGTGTCAATTGATGATGTCCCAAAAAATCCAGGTAGTTTGAGAACAAGGCTTATATGTTTGGATAGTCAGCTAATCTCTTAGTTCTTGCAATCTAATTCTTTCTTCCTAACCAATGTGGCTGGTGCATGATACCTCCAAAAGGTCTCCTTTGGTGAATTTAAGGACTTTTAGATACTTAAGTAAGTATTTTTTGTAGAGAAAAAGTAAACATGAAAATAATTATAATTTAGAATGGAGATTGAGAACCTCTCCCTCGAAGGATTTATAAGGAATTATATAGCCCATGAGTCTTGCATTATAGAAATGAGAGGTTAGAAAGTCATTTTTTTCATGATGGCATTACAACATCTCTTATATGTCAAAGAGAAAAATATCTCTGACTTATCAGAATCTCGTGGTCTAATATGGTGTCTGGTAAGATTGCTAGAGCCATTTGTACTTGGGCTCAGTGCTTGACTAAGCTCAAAGATACTAGGTTCGACAGTTCGCCAGACTCGTATACTTGGGCTCAGCGATTTGCTAAGCTTGAAGATGTTAGGTCTGGAAGCTCGCCAGACCCTTAAGGATGTTTGGACTCAATGCTTGGATGAGCCCAATGATGTTGGGTTATCACCTTGCCTCTAGTTGCTTTAAATGAGGACTTAGGTAAAAATAAAACATGTTAATCCATCAAGACTAAAGAGTCCTTTTCCTTTCATTGATGTAGGGAATAAAGAAAGGTCTTATTAGCTTATATACTTTTATTTTAATGGAGTAAGGGGCACAACCTTTTTTGAAAACAATAATTTAGTTCTTCCTGGTCATAGGCAACAAGCATTCTTTATATGTGGCGTTGACTTGAGATGCCTTCTATGCTTGTCCACTACCTGTTATGAGTTGACAATATTAGAGGTGGGTGTTCTTGCATTTACTTGACTAGCTTTGCATCTTAAAAACTACTTATAAGAATAGGGTATACCTTCGTCTGGCATATCAAATAAAGCACTATGAGATTATGATCTTGGAAGAGGGTAGACACTTATTTGATTGGCTGCGATCCCATTAGGCATAGGATATTCATCGGAGATGAGGAAGATGGTGGTTAGGGTGGTGTGAAAAATTCCCACATGTTTGATAAAAGTTCAAAGCAAAAAAACTATCCTATAATTATGGCAAATTTGTAATTTAAATATAAAAAATAATAAAACGGTAATTCTTAAATGTGTGATAAATTTTGTAATTTAAACATTGGAATGACTCTCTAGCAATTTAATAGAATATAATGATAATTTTGTACATAAATCAATATTTTTTTGTTGATTTTTTTGATGCGTAAGTGAGAGGATGTAAAGTGTTATGAATATATAAATTTCAGGATGTAAAGTGTAATTGTTTTTTTAAATAAGGACAAAATAAGAAAATAATCAAACTATAAAATGCTCGGTGTAATTAACCTTTAAATACTTTTGAATGCACTAGACCAATATACATATTGCGCTATTAATATCATTTGTAGAGAAATACAATTAATTTATTTTCATAATTAATTAATTAATTTATGGATTATACATTTTATTATATTGTTGTTTTTTCAAGTTAGCTTAGCTACTAAAATGGATGTCTTAATGACCGATCATGCTCCTTAATTGATTTTCTTTTTTAAAAACAAATGGTCATCAAAACCTAGCTAAAAGACAACATAAAAAATTCTTGTTTTGATTTTTGCGACAACACAAGAAGATGCTTAAAAACTAAACATATTTAATAGCTTATTTTAAATTGGGACATTTGAAATTTTCAGAAGGAAAGTTTTAAGTTCAAATCCTAAATGTGAGATTTAAATATAATGTAAAGCAACTCTTATTACATAGATAAGGCTTCATTGGGCCTTCGGATGAAAGAAATGAAAATAAAATCAATACCTTCTTTAAGATTATAAATTAGTAATTTTATGCTCAACATTCAATTGAGTTTACAAATATGCTATTGATTTTGAATCGAGAACTGCTGCTTTTTTAAAGATAAGGTTGAAAAGAAAAGGCATTATTATTATTATATACTATATTTTTAAATGTGTGGGAAAAATAATGTGCATTTACTGTGGACAAAGACTTATTGTACTATATACCACATTGTAGATATAAAGTATTTGCACTGTGTATAACACTATAGCACCATGGGAGTGTTGTCTTTCCTATTTTTAGTCAAAAATTGTTGTTGGGTCTGGCTGCCCAATTGCAACAAGATCCAAGGAGATTGAGTCAATAAAAATACTTTAAAAGACGTGGGAAAAACACTTTGTATTACTGTGGATGTAGACTAATTGCATTTTGGACCACACTGTAGATAGATAGTATTTGCACTGTAGATGACACTGTAGCACAATGAGAGGCGTTATCTTTCTTGTTTTAGTCAAAAATTGTTGACAAGTCAGGCTGCACAGCCATACCCAATGCTACTAGGTCTGGCTGGGCACGTGAACTCAATAGCATTAGGTCTTGCTTGACCGTCAGACCTAAAAGCATTGGGTAGCTAGACCCAAGGAGATTGGGTCAATAAAAAAAATTAAAAAATCAATTAATATGTTTTGATGTTTTTGTATTATTTTGATGTGATGATATAAAAAATTAATTTTAAAAAATAAAAAAATATTATCTCAATATATTTTTTTAAAATAATATTTTAAAAAATAATCATTACGTAATAATATAATAACTAGCATATGGATCTGCGCTCTGTAGCAGGTCAATAACATTTTTTTTTCAAATGTAAAAAATCTTGATTTGGGTTAAAAGCACGAAATGTATTTGCACCGTCACCATCTTCAAATAAATTATTTTCTACAATAGCACCATGAATAGCGCATAGCAAAACAACGTCCAATATACTGGCAACAAATTTCTTTCCCTTTAATTTTTTTTCTTTTTAAGATATTTCTAATTTTATTGTTTTTCCTTTTCAAATGTTTTTTCTTTTCTCTTATGGATTTTTTTTCATACTGTAAAGTGAAAATAAATTGATATGACTTTTTTATATCATATAAAAGTTGAGTAATGATAATTTTTTTTAAATTTCAGGTTGGGTTGAATTTTCTTATTAAAGCATGTTTGTTTTTACATTTAAAAAATGACATTTAAGAAATTTGAAATTTTTTTATTTTTTTCTTTACATCAAATTAATGTTTTTTTTAATTTTTTGTATTATTTTGATGTAATAATATAAAAAATAAATTTTAAAAAACTATAAAAATATTATCTCAATATATTTTTTTGACATAGAGTTTTTGCATTGTGAACGATCTTGAAGTGCTATGGGAGGTATTGTTTTTTCTGTGTTTAGTCAAAAATTATTGTT
Source organism: Populus deltoides (assembly GCA_015852605.2). Lineage (NCBI taxonomy): Eukaryota > Viridiplantae > Streptophyta > Magnoliopsida > Malpighiales > Salicaceae > Populus > Populus deltoides. The sequence goes on along the minus strand of CM027582.2, from coordinate 6,759,659 downwards.
GAGTCAGGCTGGACAACAAACCTAATACTATTGGATCTGGCTGGATAACCGAACTCAAAGCATTGGGTCTGGCTTGACCGCCTGACCCAATAGCGCTAAACTCGTTGCCAGCGGGGACCACTCAGCACTGGAGCCTGCTACCTAGTTGGGCTTAATAGCACGATGGGCCATTTTATCCATCTAGGCCTACTAGCACGCTGGACCCAGCTGCCACTAGTACCTAATAGCACGCTCGGCTCAACTACCCACCATGACCCAATAATGTTAGGCCTTGATGTCTAGCAAATCCCAATAGCATTAGGCTCTGCTGTCCACCAGAACCCAATAGTGTTGGTTGAGTCTATTTCATTCAAAATTCGAGTCTGCAATTGGCTCGGAATAAACCAGTCGACCCACTAGGTCAACTCGAAACTCAGGACTAGGTCAAAACCCCGTGGACACCCTTTTTTTTCAAATGTATTTTTTCTCCTACCTAGAGACCCTTCTTTTCTTATATTTTTCAATTGGTTACTAACTCATTTTAAAGTTCACTATATAAATATTAGAAGAATGTTTTATTTTTTCAATATGGGATTTGAAGCTCTTTAGTATATATACTCTATATTCACAAAAAAAATTATGTTTTTTCAATATAGGATAATAAACCTTTTTTATTTAAATACTTCAACTTAGAAAAATAAAATAATATCTTTCCAATGTCGGATAAAAAAACCTTTTAAAATAATCTTTTAAACATAATTATTTACAACATATATAACCTATATCCATATGGATTGTTTCTTAGATTTTTCATATAAAATATCAAAACATCAATTTTTTTTAAGTTTTTCAAGTGACCCGAGGCCTTATCCGGGTCTGCTTCATTCAAAATTCGGGTATGCAATTAGCCCAGAGTAAACCGGTCGACCTGCTAGGTCAACCCTGGGAACTTGAGTGACTTGGCAAAACCCGTAGAGACCTTTTTTTTTCAAATATGTTTTTTCTCCTTCCAAAAGACTCTTTTTATATATATTTTTAAATTGGTTACTAACTCATTTCAAAGTTCATTATATAAATACTATAAGAATGTTTTATTTCTTTAAAGTGAGATTTTAATCCCTTTAATATATACACTCTATGTTCACAAGAAAAAAGTTATGTTTTTTCAATATGGAATAAAAAATCTTTTGAAAAAATCTTTTAAACTTGATTGTTTATAACATGTATAATCTATACGCATATGGATTGTTTCTTAATTTTTTTATATAAAATAATAAAACATAAAAAAAAAAATTATTTTTTTGGGTGGCCTGCGGCCTTGGCTGGGTCTGTTTCATTCAAAATCCGGCTCTCTTATTGGCCCAAAGTAAACCAGTTGACTTGTTAGGTCAGCTCAGAACTCGGGTGACTCGACAAAAACCCTATAGAGACCTTTTTTTTTTTCAGATGTGTTTTTTGTTTTATTCAACATGTATAGAGACTTTTTTTTTCATATTTTTTAATTGGTTACTAACTCATTTCAAAGTTCATTATATAAATATTAGAAGAATATTTTTATATTTTCAATGTGGGATTTGAAACCCTTTAATATATATACTCTATGTTCACAAGAAAAAAATTATGTTTTTTTCAACGTGGGATAATAAACTTTTTTGGTTTAAATACTTCAACTTAGAAGAATAAGATAATATCTTTCTAATGTGGGATAAAAAAAACCTTTTGAAACAATCTCTTAAACTTAATTGTTTACAACATGTATAGCATATATGCACATGGATTGTTTCTTAATTTTTTCATATAAAATAATAAAACATAAATATATTTTTTTCAATTTTTCCGGGTGACCGGCCTTGGCCGGGTTTGTTTAATTCAAAATTTAGCTCTGTAATTGGCCCGAAGTAAACCAGTTGACCTGCCGGGTCAACCCGAAACTCGAGTGATCTGGCAAAAACCCTGTAGAGACCCATTTTTTCATATGTATTTTTTCTCCTGCCTAAAGGCCTCTTTTTTTTATTATTATTTTTCAATTGGTTACTAACTCATTTTAAAGTTCACTATATAAATACTTGAAGAATGTTTTATTTTTTCAATGTGAGATTTGAAGCCTTTTAGTATATATACTCTATGTTCATAAGAGAAAAAATATATTTTTTCAATGTGGGATAAAAAATCTTTTTGTTTTAAATACTTCAACTTAGAAGAATAAGATAATATATTTCCAATGTGGAATAAAAAATCTTTTGAAATAATCTTTTAAATTTAATTGTTTATAACATGTATAGCCTATATTAACATGGATTATTTTTTAATTTTTTCATATAAAATATTAAAACCTCAAATATTTTTTTTTCATATTTTTCAGTTGGCTACTAACTCATTTCAAAGTTCACTATATAAATATTAGAAGAATGTATTATTTTTTCAATGTGCGATTTGAAATCCTTTAATATATATACTCTATCTTCACAAGAAAAAAGTTATGTTTTTTCAATGTGGGATAATAAATCTTTTTGATTTAAATACTTCAACTTAGAAGAATAAGATAATATTTTTCTAATGTGGGATAAAAAACCTTTTGAAACAATCTTTTAAACTTAATTGTTTACAACATGTATAGCCTATATGCACATGGATTGTTTCTTAATTTTTTCATATAAAATAATAAAACATATTATTTTTTTCAATTTTTTCGGGTGACCGGCCTTGGCCGGGTTTGTTTTATTCAAAATTCAGCTCTGTAATTGACCTGAAGTAAAATAGTTGACCTGCCGGGTCAACTCGGAACTCGGGTGATCTGACAAAAACCCTGTAAAGACCTTTTTTTTCATATGTATTTTTTCTCATGCCCAGAGGCCTCTCTTTTTTTCATATTTTTCAATTGGTTCCTAACTCATTTTAAAGTTCATTATATAAATACTTGAATAATGTTTTATTTTTTCAATGTGAGATTTAAAGCCATTTAGTATATATATTCTATGTCATAAGAGAAAAATTATATTTCTTCAATATGGGATAAAAAATCTTTTTGGTTTAAATATTTCAACTTAGAAGAATAAGATAGTATCTTTCCAATGTAGAATAAAAAATATTTTGAAATAATCTTTTAAATTTAATTGTTTACAACATGTATAGCCTATATTTACATGGATTATTTTTTTAATTTTTTCATATAAAATATTAAAACCTCAAATATTTTTTTTCATATTTTTCGAGTTGACCCGAGTCAACCCGTGTAACCCGGGACCCGGCCCCTTGGCCGGGTCAACCCTTAAGTTGGGTTTGTTAACTGTGGTTGGCATGAAAATATAACTTTAAAGAATATAATTGACAATAAATAAAGTGACATGACCAGCTAAAAAACTATGGTTTTGTTTATATCCTTTATATAGATAATCTATGTTTTTAAAAATATTCATAGTGATTTTTTTATACCCCCTGTTTTTTTCCCTTTTGATTTGTTCGGTTATGTGTTTAATTTTTAGAGTGTTTTTTGTGATTCATCTATGGTTTTGTTTATATCCTTTATATAGATTATCTATGTTTTTAAAAATAAAAAATATTTATTTTTAGATGATATTCTTAATATGTGTATCCTTACTTGTTATTTTTTCTTTTTATTTTATTCATTCAATTTAATATTCTACTTTTCAAGATTTAATATCTTAATCTTTATTTTATCTTTTGATTTTTCAATTTTTTTTTGAAGTATCATTAATAATTTTTTTATTAATTTATTAACACACATAATTTTTAGTTTATTGATTTAATAACGTTGAACACTGTTGTTGCCGGTAGGATGTAATAAAATTAGGTTGCTGGTAGACCCCAAACATTTAATATTTTCTTTATATTCTCTATATTTTTTTATATTTTAAAAAAATTATTATTAATCCACTACATGCCAATATTCTATTTATTGTACAAAACATGTTCTCACTTAAGTTCAAACACGTAGCACCTAGCTAACATAAGAAATAACCTTTCACGTGCGCCTCTACTCTCCACACGTTGCCAACCTACCACAACCATCTCCCAGTCTCCCTCTTCCCCTCCTATATAGTAATTAGAAATCTCACATTTCTAAGCATTTCAAGTTAATACAGGAAACAAGAGATAATCATGTCTCCTCTAATACTTTACTCGGCACTATTGGCCATCTTCGTCTATTGCCTTCTTCAGCTGCGAAGCCTTCGTGACCGTCACGGGAAACCCCTTCCACCAGGCCCAAAACCATGGCCCCTAGTTGGAAACCTACCCCATTTGGGGCCTGTGCCTCACCACTCCATGGCAGCCCTGGCAAAGACTTATGGACCTCTCATGCACCTCCGGTTCGGCTTCGTCGACGTGGTGGTGGCGGCATCGGCCTCCGTGGCTGCTCAGTTTTTGAAAGTACATGATTCCAACTTCTCTAGCAGGCCACCAAACTCCGGTGCCAAACATATTGCATATAATTACCAAGACCTTGTGTTCGCACCCTATGGGCCACGGTGGCGCATGCTTCGGAAGATCAGCTCCGTCCATCTCTTCTCGGCTAAGTCCTTGGATGATTTTAGACATATTAGACAGGTTAAGTTCATTTCATTCCATATTTCTTAATTAACGCTTGTGATATATCTTGATCTGTACAGCACTGCGCCTGCGCCTGCGCCTGCGTGACTTATTAATTGCATTTGCCCCTTGGCAGAGCCTTGGTACAGTAATAAGCGTGTTTGGTTTCCTCATAAAAAATTAACCAAACAAACCATACATGCATGTATGTAATGTTTTTTTTATTTTGTTTATATTGGTTTGTGCACTAAAATGGTTTTTTTTTTGGTTTGAATAATATCACTTGCTAGCGTTTGGCTTTGGACTAATATTCTTTGCTTCTCGCTAATGGAGGTACTAGGTACTAGCTTCACCAGATTTCTAATAAATTCCTAACCCAACACTGATTAAAGTTATCTTTGTAATCGATTGCAAATTGTTGGTCGTTGACTTGGGTTTTTTATTTGATGTGTTTATTTACCTTGTATATACACACTGCACATGCAGGAGGAAGTGGCAGTGCTTACAGGGGCACTGACAAGATCAGGTCCAACTACACCAGTGAACTTGGGTCAATTGCTCAATGTTTGCACAGCTAACGCTCTTGGGAGGGTGATGTTAGGGAGACGCGTGTTCGGCGACGGCAGTGGTGATGGTGACCCAAAGGCAGATGAATTCAAGTCAATGGTGGTGGAGGTCATGGTGTTGGCTGGTGTGTTTAACATCGGTGACTTTGTTCCTGCTTTGGAGTGGCTTGACTTGCAGGGTGTGGCAGCTAAAATGAAGAAGCTTCATAAGAGATTTGATGCTTTCTTGACTAACATTGTAGAGGAGCATAAAACCAGCAGCAGCACTGCTTCTGTTAGATCAGAGAAGCACACTGATATGTTGAGTACGTTGATTGCTCTGAAGGAGCAGCAGGCTGTTGATGGTGAGGAAGGGAAGCTGACTGACACTGAAATCAAAGCATTGCTCTTGGTATTTATTTCTGATGCCTTCTTAGTATTAATTTAGTAGAATATGCTCTTAAAATCATAAAAACAAAACATTTAATTTCAATCAATGCGTAATTTATTTTGGAAAATATATCTTACTATCGAGTAAAAAAAACAAGTATATTGCCTTGTACTGTTAAAATAAAGTAATTAATTGTTGATGTCAGCTAAATCGTTAAACATTAATAATAAAAACAATAAATCAACTATAGAAAAGCTCCTTGTCAACCTCCATAACAGAGCTGACTTGCTGTTGCAGAATATGTTCACTGCTGGCACGGACACATCGTCGAGCACAGTGGAATGGGCTATTGCAGAGCTTATACGGCACCCAGACATCCTGTCCCAGGTCAAACAAGAGCTCGACTCCGTCGTCGGTCGAGACCGTCTGGTAACTGAATTGGACTTGGCGCAACTCACCTACCTCCAAGCCGTGGTCAAGGAAACCTTCCGGCTCCACCCTTCAACACCGTTGTCTCTTCCACGCATTGCCGCGGAAAGCTGCGAGATTGGTGGCTACCACATTCCGAAGGGCTCGACTGTTTTGGTGAATATATGGGCCATAGCTCGTGACCCCGATGTATGGACTAAGCCGCTTGAGTTTCGTCCCGAAAGGTTTCTTCCCGGTGGGGAAAAGGCTAATGTTGACGTTAAGGGAAATGATTTTGAGCTTATACCATTCGGTGCTGGGCGTAGGATTTGTGCAGGGTTGAGTCTGGGGCTGCGTATGGTTCAGCTATTGACTGCAACTTTGATCCACGCCTTTGACTGGGATTTGGCCGATGGGTTGGTACCGGAGAAATTGAACATGGACGAGGCATATGGTCTGACTTTACAACGTGCCGTCCCCTTAATGGTGCACCCCAGGCCAAGGTTATCCACAAAAGTCTACCAGACACCAAATTAAAAAAAAAGGATAATCATGATGCTAGCCTTTTTTTTTTTTTTTGAGAGTGAGATAATCTCTCTATTTATGTGTTTGATATGTAAAAAAAAAATCAGACTTTGCAATGCCGTGTGAGTTGTCTGAAGATTTTCAATGTTGTATGACTAAATGCAAAATAAATTGTTTTTTTTCCTTATTTTTTTTTTATAAATTTCATCACTAAATAATTTTTATTAATTAATAACAAATAACATAATTTGTTTCGTTTTAATTTCTTTTTACAATTTAACTTGATTTCAATCACTATCATAAAAATAACTCCACCGCAGGAGCTAGTGGGATAGCCAAAACCAAAAAAATATACCTTTACTTATTATTTTAAATTTTATTAACTTTAATAAAATAATGATATGAATAGCTGAAATGTCTTTTTGTACTCCGAAATGCTATTTTTATACTTTTATATAGAACAACCAAAAACAAGATAAAATACATATATTTGTTGACCAATATCTCTTTTTTTTATTTTTTTATTTTTTTAAAAAATTAAACATGCAAATCTTAAAGTCTTGTGCCTCAACTTAATTACTATACTATAAAATACTCATATTAATCATATAATTAATAACTTCATGATTATATTATATAAAAAATAATTAAATTAGTTATATGATTATATTAAAATTAGTTTGGTATAAAATATATTAAAATATAATTGATTTTTTTAAAATGGTTTTTTACCATTAAAATACATATAAATAAAAAACTATATTTATATTATTTAAAAATTATTTTATCAATTTAGCCTTTTAATGTAATATCTCACTTTGAAGATGCTATTACATCATCGTATGTATATTATAAATTTCTAGCAAAACAAAAGTAGGTGGACATCTAGCAATAACCAGTCAGCAGCTCTCGTGGTAATTTTTTATAGTTCATCTAAATCTAAACCAAGTATATATACAAAGGAAGCCTGGACCCCACATAAAGCGGGTCTACGCCGTCGGCATTATTTTTTTTTTTCTTTGAAAGAGTTGTCCGCCCTTTCTTATGACAAAAAAGAGAGTAGAGGGCACATCATCTACGTGCCTAGATTCCCATCATCAATGAAAGTGGGGTTATTTAGACTTAAAGAATTTATTTTTTTATTTTTTTTATTTAATAACACCTGGTAGGTACCAGGTATTATTAATGTATGAATACACTTATTTATCATCTAAAAACACCTCTAAATTAATTAAAAATAAAAATTTAAACTAAAAACAAAAAATTATCAATTCTAGTCTACTATTTTTAGCTAGAGAATAAGGTAATAAAATCCATTAATATAACTCATCTTATTAAATATATCTATTAATATCAAGAAAGATTTTGTTTTTGTATTGATTGTGTTTGTTTCTCGGAAAATGGTTTTTAAAAAACAACTTTTCAGACTTTCCTGTATTTGTTTGTTATTAGAAAAGTTGGTCAACGGAAAACACTTTTCAGTCAAAGAAAAATTTAACTTAATTTTCAAAAAAGGGTTTTCCTTTTATTTTGGACGGAAAACACTTTCTGGAAATTGTGAAAAATTTAGAAATGTCATATTATTTGCTGATTATATCAAATTTGATCCTCAAACTTTTGATTGATATATATATTTTGTTTTGAATATTTATTTTTCAATTTCATCCCTTAGAATTTAATTTTTATATTTAATTTTGGTTCTCATTTTTATAATTGTTATTTGCTTTTCCCTTATTATTTTTTAATTGAAATTTTTTATTTATCAAATTTGATCCTCATTCTTTTGATTGTTATTTATTTTATTTGAAATAATTTATGAAATGTTAATTATTATTATTTTAATTTTTTTATCTTTTAATTCTTTTTATTTTTTAGATTTGATCTCTATTATTTTGATTATTATTTATTTTATTTGAGATAATTTATGAAATTATATTTTTTTTTCAATTTCATTCTCATTTAACTATTTAATTTATAAGATTTCTTCCTCATTATTTTAATAAACTTGAAAAAAATAAAACATTAATAAGTTATTTTCCAGTTTATTTTCCATGACATAACTAAACAGTGGAAAATGTTTTCCAACTTAATTTTAATTACACTCCCAAATATCGGAAAATAATTCAGTTTCCTGGAATTCATTTTTTCGGAATTCACTTTCCAAAAAAAACTACTTTCCAGTAAACAAACGGGGTCAACTAATAACCTTTTTTTCCCATTATTTTTAAGTGGAAATCAAGAAAAGAAACAAACCTCTTTTATTATGGGGCTATCTGGTACGTGGTGTAAAGTGTTTCTTTATTTAAAAATAAATTAAAATAATATTTTTTATATTTTTATTTTTATATTAGCACATTGAAACCACTAAAAAATACTAAATAAAACATCAATTTAATATTTATTTCATTATAAACACTTTTAAAATACAGATAAAAAACATAATACCAAACAGCCTTAAAAGCATATAATACTCATTAAAAAATGAGGAGAATTAAGTTAAACTGTCCTTATATTTTACATAAAGATATTTGTTTGAAGGTTAAATTAGAGAATAGCATAAAATATAAGGATATACTGGGAGCAATTAGAATTGCAAGGACAGATTGGAGACTAGTCATTCAATATAAGGACAAGTTGAGCTCATTCTCTCAAAATTAGTTAACATTTAGGGCTATAACGTAAGAAAACAAAAAACTGAGGGACTTATTGTGTAGTTAAAGTTTGAACAGAGATCCATCTCCACTTTCGAGCTCGCTAATGCTGAAGGGGACGGCCCTCTTAACTCCCCTCCTCCTTTCTCCACCGGAATTTCCCTGTAACAGGTCAGTCCTCTCCACCACCACCTTTTTTTATCCGATCAGATCATCTGAAAATCGGTTAGGATTATGTGAGTCAATTAGAAACCCTAGAAAAAACAAATGACGGAACAACAAATTATGAACAACAATACCAACAGTAATATTCCGGTGAGCGAAGTGTATTGGTCTCTCGTCGATAAAGCCGATAAAAAGTTCTCCAAAATAAGAGACCTGCCTTACTATGAACGCAACAGGTTCTTCCTCGCTTTTTCTTCTTCTTTAACTTTTTTTTTCTTTTAATTAATTAATTATGGTTTTATTTTGGGTGGTGGTGGTGGTGGTGCTGTTAGGTATGATACGTATTTTTACAAGGTATTCAAGGTATACACGCAATTGTGGAAATTTCAACAGGAAAATCGGCAGAAACTGGTAGAAGCGGGGTTAAAACGATGGGAGATAGGGGAGATTGCATCGCGGATTGCTCAGCTTTATTACGGGCAGTATATGAGGACGAGTGATTCCAGCTATCTGTCTGAATCCTATGTTTTTTATGAAGCAATTTTGAGTAGGGAGTATTTCAAAGATGGATTGTTTCAGGATCTTAATCTGGCCAATAAACAACTCAGGTTTTTTGCTCGTTTTCTGATGGTTTCTTTGGTTTGGAACCGCCGCGAAATGGTTCACCAGTTGGTTAATCTACTCAAAATCTTGGTTGATGAATGTAGGAAGGCATTCCAGGTCATTCTTTTTTTCTTGTCTGTTGTCTTGGTTTCAATGAATTATGAATGCTCTTTGCTTCACTTTTTTTTTTTGTTTCATTGAGTTTATGTACATTTGAGAATTGGAGCTTGATAGGGAGATTTTGTGTGTTTTATAGCTTATGTTGTTTAATTTCTACGTTCTGATTTTGATCAGATGTCTGGATACCTAAGTTTTGAAATATCATGTCTTGATCTTGATGTTTATGAATTTGTCATGGAGATGAAAATCATTAATCAACATGTTTCAAATTAGCTAAGGCTCAATAGTGAAGTGGTGTCAGTGTTGTGCTATCTTAAACAGATGATATGCTTTAAGCGTGTAACTAGCACTGCTTCTCATCTTGTACATTGTCATGAAATAGTTGAGTTTTTTCCTTTTAAGATTAAGATAATAATATACTCTCAGTTGTGTAAATTGTGAACTCATGTGACTTTTTATGCAAATACTCATCCTACATGATGGATGCTTGCCATAATAGTGTACAAAACATTACCAATTCATGAATGACAACAAAATATCACTGTCCTGCTTTTGCCTTTACTTGGATTGAGTGGTGAATGATGACCTTCTTTCGATCTTGTTTCCAGGAAACTGATTTTAAAGAATGGAAGCTGGTGGTTCAGGAAATAAGCAGATTTTTGAAAGCTGACACCGCTTTTATGAATATCAGGCCTTTAAGATATAGTCTTGTACTGGATCTTCATCCAGATTCACTACCACGTGTTGCAACTAGAAGAAGCTTAAAATTACGAGATGCAATATTGAGCAGCTACCATCATAATGAGGTTAGGTATTAAGGTTCTTTCTCCCTTTCTGTCCATATCGACAGAAGTATCTTGTGTGTATGATTTGAACTGAGATGTTTTGTTGACTTGTATTATCCAAATGGTGTTATATGGCATGCATAAACTGTTACTGTTTTGCTTCTTTATCAGGTCAAGTTTTCAGAGCTGACAGTAGACACATTCAGGATGCTTCAGTGCCTGGAGTGGGAACCAAGTGGTTCATTTTATCAGTCCAGCAGCGCTAAAATTGGTCAGAATGGGGGTTCAGGGTCCAGTCGCATTAACCATGCCCAGGATATAGCTGATCCTACGTTGCCACTAAACTCAAGGAAAGCTGTCCTGTATCGACCCTCTGTAACTCATTTTTTAGCAGTGAGTATGGTGTAATATATCAGCTCCTTCCATCATTGCTTGAGCTCCAATAATCTGTCCTTTCTCCATTGACTTGTGTTGTCATGCAATATCCAAGTCAAGACATGTGTCATTCAAATGAAGATTGTTTCATGTTGTCATCCTAGTCAAATAACTGACTGAAATGTCTGCTTTTGGATGGTCTATTGTTAAATTTATGAGTTCAGGATTAAAGCGATTGGTTGAAATGTAAAAACTGTGATGTGCAACACTAGGGGAATTAAGGGTCTCATGCCGCGAAACTTTCATGAAGCAGATAATTGATGTCATTAATTGCCAAATTGTGGGACTGTTGTGTTGAAAACTTTCATGATGGACTTGTGCTTTCTCTGGGCAGGTTCTGGGCACAATTTGTGAGGAGCTAGCCCCTGATGGAGTTATCTTGATATATTTGTCTGCTTCAGGTTGTGTACTTTTGCTTTATCTCAGACCTTTGCCGTGTACTTTTGCTTTATCTCAGAGCTCAAAGCCCGCCCTTTTCCTCTATTTAAGGAAATGCAAGGTTGGCTTGCCTCTTACATCAATTAAATTGTTTCAGGAAGAGTTGGACACACTATTTCACCTCCCTCAGGTGCTGGAACTTCTATCAACACTACAGAGAACACAGTGAGAAACTTTCAGTCTCATGCCATGTACTTGGATGCAGTCACCATTTCTCCATTTAGCTCATCAAGTAATATTCCAAATCCTTCTTCAAGGCAAAGTAAATTGGACTGCTTGCATTTTGGTACACGTGGGAATGGAGGTACTATTTACAATATCATGAACTTTGCCAGCTTAATGCACCTATTTTGATGCAAAAATAACCAGTTTTCCGTTTTGCTCCCCATGTGATAGCTTGATCAATTATTTGGTGCAAAGTTAAGGAAATAAATTAGTAATTCTACCTGTCCATTGTTTTTCTACCCTGCTATTCCCATTTATATACTGCATTTCCCCCCGCATATTCTTAGACCTTTATTGGTCATTCCTTGCATGTGATATTTTCTCGACAAATATACTTTTCCTTTTACCAAGCTGGATGTTAGCTTAGCATGATGGAGTAAAAAGAACTATCTACAAGCCAAATCTTTATGCATGACTACCCAAATGTGTTTTTTTAATGATTCTTTCTGATTTGCTTAAATTGTTAATGCATTTCTGAAAATTAATTTCATTGAAAAAAGGATTTAACATGATACAAGAGAAATATTCTTTACAAGACAGCACCAGAGGCAAAATACAATAGAAGAAAAAGAAAAAAGAAAAAAAGAAAAAGAAAACTTTCAAGAACTTTAGAAAGGATCACAAGAAATAGCTTCCATTAAAATTGAAAACTAAAGTGAACAAGCTCTTCAAAACCTTAGTCTTCACACCTAACATAAGTCAATCTGCTCCTTCGAAGGCTTAAGAATTCCTTGCTCAAAATTACAAATTTCAAAGTGATGCCATTCTCCTACAATGATATCACCCCTCACAGCACATCATCAGCTTGAACACTACTCTAGGAATGGAATGAATATTGAAATAGCATCTCATGTCAGACTGGGAAAAGGAACATAAGATGATTAAAGAGGCTCAACTACTGTGCAAAGTTTTTTTCAAAGGACTTATATTGCGGCTCCTCTCACCATTAAAGGGCGTTGCTTGGGACTTAAGAGAAGTTTTCATATCTGTTTGTACAATGAGACTGGTAAATAATGCATAATGGTCACTTATGTTAACGGAAAAAAGTGTATGATCTAAATCTCATCAATCGATGAACTAAACCTGGCCATTACACTACTGGATAATATTTCTGGAGAGCTATTCTGACATTAAACTAATCCTTTTCCAGGATTAAACAGCATTTATCCCACTGACTTAATCCCATTTACGAGAAGGCCACTTTTTATAGTCATTGACAGTGATAGCAGCGAAGCATTCAAGGCAAGTATGTCTTTTCTTAAGCTTTGTAAAACTTGTAGATGTATTTCCTTGACTTTGTTATAAGGCTCATGGTTTTACATTTAAAGGTTTTCACGTGTAATGATAATCAAAATGGATAATCTAAAATTGATCATTTCAAAAGTCTTATCTATTCATGTCAGTGGATTTGAAAAAGTGACAACTGAATAGTACATTTGTGGTAGACAGTGGAGTAAATTCTTTAATACTTTGAATAACATGGAGAAGCTAACTAGCAAGGTGCCCGAACTTTGTTCTGTAAACTTGGCTAAAAGCTTTAATTGCTTTCTTTATTATTGTTATTTTAAAAGGAAAGGGGAGATGCATTTTAATTTATCCTTTAAATTAAGCATAACGAGTTTTGACCTGGATCATCTTCTTTACTTGAGAGGATATAGTCATCAATTTGAGAATGCCAACTACCTTAACTTGGGTAATGTCACGATCTTTACTTTTGTAGGCTATAAGTGGTGCTGAGAAAGGAGAGCCAGCTGCTATCATCCTATCACCAAGCTGTTCAATTCCTCTTACCACAGCTGATTCTTCTCGTCATCACAGTGGTAGTCTGCTCACCATGTTTCTGTCAACTCCTCTGCAGGCTTTTTGTCTGTTAATTGGTTTGTCAGGACCTGATGTCGAAATGGTAAGATTTAACCCCATTCTAATTCAATCGTGGTGATTTAATTTCTGTTGTTTACTAGTTGATTAAATGGGTTTCAGGATACATATAACAAGGCTGAGAAGCTGCTTTCTTCATCATTGAATGCCTGGGGTTTGACTTTGGCAACATCAGACATGCTCGATCCTGTTTGGGCACAGATTTTAGGCGACCCATTTCTTAGGCGTCTTCTTTTGAGGTACCGTTCAATTGTTCCTATCGGTCCTGCTAGGTTAAAACTTTTGGTCCTTGTACAGTTGCATATTTGATAGGCACTGACAAGCTTGTCCAAGCGATGACATCACATGTACTGACAGGAAAAATAAAGGCACTTCAGCTGCTGGTCTGTGAGTAGATGGAGGAATAATCTCAAGCTTTCTCAATTATTGAGAATATTAAGTACAAGATTTTGAAAAGATATTTCAAGAGCACATGCTACCAAACCCTCTCCAAGGTCACCACCATAGCCAGAGTCACTGTTATAACTAGAACCACAACAAAAATCAATAGCTTGTTGCTTGAGTTGTCATATCCAACCTAAAAGTGTTCGACTCTAAATCTAGTATTTCCTTATGACTCGAGTGATTTATAGATTTTGTTTCCCTTCATTATTAACTGGCAACAATGATTTGACAAGTCCATTAGAGAGGGAATCAACTGTATTTCCAGGGGTTTGGAGCCGACAAAATTCATTCCCCTTTGATGGTCCCTCTAGTTTATTGCATGGAAATAGAGCTTGCCCTTCAAAGATTTCCCATTATGGACGTGTCAGATACCAGGAGAAACTCGAATTACCTGACAGTTGATATTATGCGATTAAGTTTCTGTTTCCGTTTGCAGATTCTTATTTTGCCGGGCAGTGTTGACACTATTTGCACCATCCTCTGGGAAGAAGGAATTTCATCCTGAGTGCATGCCATCTCTTCCGACATCACTCCAGCCTAATGCCTCCGCATGTCAAACCGTGGTTCTGCAGATGGCCAACATTTTTGGCGCAACAAAGAAATTCATTTTCTCAGAAGGCATTGTACTTCCCGCACACAGTGATGTAGAGATGGCATCGTCCTCGTAAAAACATGTTCGTGTTTCAGAAATGGGGATTTGACAAATGTAATTCTTATGCATCTTTATCTGTTTGATTGGATACAGGGTTTTGGATTTGTCATTACGAATGCTACTGCTGTTTTTCATAATGGAGCTTATTCCTAATCCACTAGAACATCTGTAGAAAGTAGCACCGACACTATTCTCGCCTGTCTTCAGCAAATGAATAGATGATGGTATATAGCCAAGGTTGACAATGCCTTTTCTAATGCAAGTGGGTCAGCCATTGTCATGAAAGCTCTAATGCAAGTGGGTGGATCAGCCATTGTCATGAAAGCTCTAATGCAAGTGGGTCAGTCATTGTCATGAAAGCCATGTCTACTGCTCTACATTTATTCCCCATGCATGAGATTTTTCTATATAGAAAAGCAATTATAGAGAAGCTAGACAGATACCCAAGAAATGATTGCTGTAATCCACAATTTATGTACATTCTAGCTTTCCGGTGACAGTCATCGCCATGAATAGGTTCTCTTGAAGTAACATAACCTTCATGAACCCCAAGTCTTGAGGCAATCAATGGCCTTCAATGGAGCGTGTTTCTGAACCGGTCCGTCATCTCTATTTTAGCATCTTCAAGTGCCTCAGGATCCTCGGTTGCCTATTTAAGGGAGGGAAAGGATCTCAGAAAGTAAAAACAGGGTATAGAAATTTGAAATTTGTTCACGGAGAGAGACTCTCCCAACTCGTGCATGGTAGGAAAGCCTACTCAAATGCGTTCTAGTTTATCAATAGCACCGAGCAGCAGGAAAAAGAAAAACACAGTAACAGGTAACTGCAAGTCGCATTGCCTCTCGAGTTCCTGCAAATCAAAGCTGAATTTGGGAGATTGGAATGCTGGGGTCACATGGGATAATTGTCATTAAGGGTCACGACTCTGCAGTTGACATTGATGGCCATAAATCTGATGCTATTAACATTGATAAAAACTTGGTTGGTGATGAAAAAGACATTGAAATAACTGCAAGTTATGGTTTGGTTTCCAGCAGAGAAGATCCCTTAATGGAAAAATCAACCATGGGAGCATAATTGGAGATACAGAGATAGCAAGAATAGGGTGGATAAACACTGCAGTTGTAATAAAACAAAAGAATGAATGGAGACATGCAGACCTGGATTGCTAGGTTGAGGCTGCACGGTAAATAAAACAACAGCAGGAAGGGCTGCGTGGTTGGTAACAAGAAAAGGGCAATTTAATGCTCTTTTATACCACCCCGGGAATCTTTCTCTAATCTCAACCAATAAATCTTTTTTTCTGTGAGAGCAAAGTCGGCAAAAAAGAAAAAAAAAGAAAAAAAAAGGCAATTCATTTCCTCATTTGAAACAGGTCCACGGATATGAGTGCACGCATATCAAGAGAAGAAAGATAAAAGGAATTAAAATCTTCTGAAAAAATATTTTAGATATATTTAATAAAATTATATATTTATATATTCAGGTGCATCAATATAAAGACTTAGCAGAAATAACCATTGAATTGAAGCATGATGATGAACCAACAAATTAATAGTAAATACAAATAACAAAAATATCACTCGAGTCATGCGTTTTGGAAAATTCAGAAAATGCCTTAGAATGCAACTGTGTAAGGGAAGTTAAGATGGCTAAGGAGGACGAGACAGAGAGCACACATAATGAATTCCAGAGCAGTGAGGAAGCACTAATAGATAATAGTAATAAAATGCTGCTTCTACGGCAACTGGGATCCCCCTACCCATTGGAAAATGATACAAGAACAGAAGAAGCAAACACCAACTAAGAACTTAGCAGTTTTAACAACTTAGACAATATAACAATTCATTTAGCAAAACGGAGAAAAATAATTTTAGCTAAACCTTGGTACTTTTTGGATGATTAAATAAAACATTTAGGAAAAAAAAAATCACAATCATCAAACATAATACCATTTTCACCCACCTATATTCATGCATGCAAATACAACCATCAATTGTTGAGTTTCCGTCGATGGGTGAGAGGCTCGTTGACTAAGGAGGGTTTTGGATTTTTTTAAAAAATCATAAAAAATATAATTTGAAGGATTCAAGATTCGCCATCTAATATTAAGATCATTAAAAAATCTAATAGTCTGCGGGAGTCTGGGTAAAGGAACGAGTTGTGCACGAGAAAGCCTCATTACTCTTAGTGTACTCTATTTATGGTAAGCTGCATTATTTATTTGTTTGGTATAAAATAATGTATTGTTATGTTTTCTAACCGTTTGTATGTTTAAGGTTTAAGAAAAGTCTTTCTTGGTAAAGAACTCCTTATCTTATCAAATTAAAAACTTAGCCGTTCTAAAGTCAAAACATAAAAAAAAGAAAGAAAACTGTTTCTTTATTCAATATCAGGAATACATCTTACATATAAGTTTATAATCCCATATATTAAAAGAAACAAAATTAATTTTAGGTGTTTTTGAAATGTAAGCCAAGTTCTTATGATTTTAATAAACTACTTATTATATCCAAAATGCATACAAAATAAAAAGACTACTTTTTTTTTTTGTGATTTTTAGTAGGCTAAATTATGCAATTTTTGAGAAACTTGGCTGTATGCACACAAATAAAAACATATTTTTTTATTTTTATTTTCTTAAGATAAGAAATTTTTTATTTTTTTTGAAAAATTGAAGAAAAACAAGTATTTTTAATATCGTGTCAGTATCTTACAGTATAAGTCTATAATTCAAATATTAAATGAAATGGTTGAAAAACATGTGAGGGACCCATAAATAATTTTAAAATGGTCCCTGAATTCTTTTCAGAATTGTTTTTAAATTATTTGAGGGTTTGTTTGGCAAAAACACAAAAAAAATAAGAAAATAAATATTGTTGAAAAATAGTAGGGTGTGTTTGCAAAACACGCCTTTAACTAAAAATCAGAGGCTTAGAAAAAGTTTTAAGGTCGTGTTTGACAAACACGTCTTAAGAAAAAAAATATTGCATTTTTCTTTTAATGAAAATCAAACATGCCAAATACTTTCTTATTGAAAATGAGGTCACCTAAATGTTTATGCCTACAAACAAAGTCCGAAAACAAAAAAAACAAAGATTTTAAAATCAAACACATTTTTTGGCTTGAATTTGATGAAGAACAAAATAGATAAACCCAAAAACATAATTCCAAAAGCAAACCAGATTACGTCAAAATAATGACACAAACATATGTGAAATCAACATTCAAACAAGATTTTGGGGCTCGATCTTCACAATAATCAAATAAAATTCATGATTATTTGATTTTATACAAAACATAAAGGTGAAAAAATCAGAGATTATATGCTATGATTTTAATGTTTTTAGGTCATTAGAATCTTAGATTATTGAAAAAAAAAAGATTGTGTGCATGTGTAAGAGTCAACAAATGATCAAAACGACACCTAAATCAAAGACCTAAGGCAAAATTTAACGCAAGAACATCAACTAAAAAATGTCAGCAAACCTAGATACCCAACAATAAAGCCTGAACCTAGAAAAATACAATAAAGCTTAGAAATACAAAACTAAACATTGCAAACAAACCAAGCAAGCTTAAAAAAACTTGTTTAAATAATTGAAACAACGAGAAATAAAAATCAAAAGAAAAAATAGTAAGCAAAGTCCATGATGATAGCAAGAAAAAAAAGGCATTTCTCTATGCATAAACACTGTTCTTTTGATTAAACTTATTGTCTCGAAGGTCAAACAAGATGCTTATAACTTCAACAAATCCAACAAGCTAACCTAAAAAACAACTTAAAACACAACAACTTCAATACTTAGCACATCTTACAATAACTTCAAAAATTGATTAACCAAACATCAAAACATGCAAAGCAACATTCTATACTAACATTTGTCATTCCATTATCATACTTTAACACTTCAAATCAAAGCAATTAAACAATACTTGAGCATATACAAGCTATATTCAAAGCATGCTTAAAGATTTCAAAACAAAAATTATAGCTTTTAAACTACCAAAAGACTTTAAAGGATGTATAACAAATATTATGAGCAATATTTTAAAAGACAAAATAAAAAGGGAAGGGTGTGTGTTCATTGAGCTCCACCCTTTCATCAAAGTTTGAAAGTTTATCTTATAAAGAGAATGTGGTTTTCTCCTCTGGATTCTTTACTTCTTTCTTCTTGAATTTCAGCTTCTTTCCAATCTATATTCCACCCTTTTTTTCTCAACAAATCAATCTTTATAATTTTCCCTTCAATTCTATTCTAGGTATCCTATTAATTTCTATGTATTTCTTTTCTCTTCTCTCTATGATTTTCTCTCAGATTCCTCCCTTTTTTATGTGATTTCTTCTCCTTTTATAACCCTAAAATGACAAGTGGTTGTGAAACCAGTTGTGGATTTGAAGGTGGTTTTTTCAAAACTAAGTCATTGAGAATTCTTTCCTATTTTTTGCCTCTAATATGTTAGAAGACCATTTTTCTCCCTTATTCTTTAGTTTTCTTTCTTCCTAAATGTCTAATAAAATCTTAAAACTTCTAGAAAATGCTGGGAACCTCATAACTGAAACCTGGCCGAAAATAGTTGATTGAGGATGCACTTTCCATGAATTAATTGTGGCAAATAGGATATTATTGAAGCCCAAAAAATCATAGACCTTGTAAAGGGGGTGTTACTCTTCAACTAGGATCAAACCATGCTTGATTTGGTGGTCTGTAGCTTTCCCACCATCGATTCAAAATTAGGTGCAACACTGCCTAATTTAATGAATCAGAAAAAGCTATATTAGGACAAGAAGTTGAGGGTTTCTATGTGGCAGGTGGGGGCACAAACATCAAACAAGGGTGGCACTACCTTGCAGATATGAATCTCCTCTATTGAATGGTGGTGGTTGAAGCCTCTGAGGTGATCGGAGATTCCATGTTCATTCACTTGAAGGTGACACTTTGATCTGCCTTCTCGGTTGAAGGAGATAATAAAATAGGGATAAACAACGTGTCACTTGGTTTTTTTTATTTAAAACAAGTGATATATCGTTTGCTTAAACCCTAAAAATCAGGGTTTTCTAAATGAGAGTTTGATAAATTTCAATTCGATCCCTGTTGTTTCAATTTAAGCTCAAACATCCTTGATTTGGACAAAATTGATTAATTTTATGCAATTAGGCCCTTTCCAAAAATAAATTGAAATTCAAGGTATCCCTTGATTTCTAATTTGTTCATTTAGCTCATAATTAAACCTTAAACTTTGATTCTCTTCAATCTAGTCCTTAGAAAAGTTTGGTACAAACCCTAATGTTATGCATCTTTTGCGAACAGGCCATTGGTTTTAAATTTCTTCATTTTGGCCCTTAATTGACCCCCAAAACTTTGATTTTCTTGTAATTTCACTCTTGATGATTTCATCCAATTAAGATTGTAAGAATTAAGTCTAGTCCTCCAAAATTCCAATCTTTTCAATTATATCCAAATTATGCTTCTAAACTTAATTTTTCATCAATTAATTCCTTAATAAAGTTAAATTTAACAAATTAAAAATCTAATTAATCCTTGAACTTAATTAATTCTTTTAACTTTGGTCTAAATTAACTTATAAAACTTAATTAAACCTTTAATTAGACCTATGATTAAATCAAATCGGTCTATTAAAAATCAAATTATGTTTTTACACTTAATTGTTTTGCAAATTCATCCAATACTCATTTAAGTCAATCTTAAATTTGCATCTTTTTTCATATTTAGGTCTTTTAAGGGTGCAATTGAGTTTTTTTAAAAAAGTCAAAGATCTAGTTTGGTCACTCCATCTCTTATTTATGCATGTAGATCACTCTTTTTTATATTTTGTATAAAAGAGTAAGATAATTTTGGGGGCAACCAAATTTAGGTTATGACATGAGTATATATAGGCACCTAACAAATGAATGAACACAAAAAGTTCATTATATTCACCTTTATTTTTATGTAATTAGAGCTATCAATATTCTATATTTGATTGTTGATTATTGATTTTTCATCACATTCCGCGAGGGAGCTTGATGATACATATTCAATCTCATGGGCACTTTCAATGCTTATGTTAAGAGGTTCATTATTCTCCATATAAAGTGATGTGATCCTGGCTATGACATCAAAAGATCCATTACGAGTGTCCATTGGGTATCTTCTAAGGTCTAAAATGAAGTGGATCTAAGAGGAGTTCAATGGGTTAAGTCAAGAAGCTTGGGTTAAAAAGGTCTAATCTTCCATTATGGACTTTTGTCTACTTTTCAGGTCATATTCAAAGCCACAGGTGGATTTTGGATGCAATCCTATTTGGGTTGGAAACTAGACAGGGTACCTTTCCAACATTATATGGTAGGTTTGCTAGTTCATCTGGATAAGAGAGAACAATATTTTTGAAGTTGGGCCTAGAATTTGCTAGCAAAATGTAAAAAACATAAAAGACATTAATTGTTTTCTTAAGAATTATGGATTTCATTCACTATAAGAAGTCCTTAATGATATTGAAAACTTATGTGGTAGCCTTTCGATTACTTATTTTACAAGGATTCCATATTAAACAAGAAGAACTAATTGGTCATAAATTAATTCTTATTTTGCAAGATATCAAGCTTTTGTTCAGTAAAGATTCTTCAACAATTATTTTTCTTGGGTATTTTTCACTATCATATATGGAAAATAGTAAAAAATAATCTTAGACTATTATTTTATTTATTTTTACTATTTTAAACCTTATTTTAATTAGCTTGAGCATTATTTAAATTGGGTGCATGTCTGACCCATTAGTTTTAAGGTTTACATATAAATACTTTTATGTGAGAATTTTTATTTAGTTGATGAATTTTATCTATAAGTTGCTGCATGTTGTGTGTTTCTTTCTCTTTATGTGGTTAAGTGATTTCCATACTAAGTTCTTGATTGAACTTGCAAACTCTTCGAATAATTGATCAACTTTGTTGTGATTTATATTTCTTGTTTGTGTCTTGTTATAGGCGTACGGTAGGGGTGATCAATTACATGTAACTTTGGTTTTTCAAGGCAAGGTTTTTGTTGGGTCAAGTTGCAAACTCTTCTTCAAACCTTAAATTAGCATTCTAAAGGATAATTTTGTATCAATTTCGTATCAGAGCATGACTAATTTTAGGTTATATCTCTTTAATTTTCATGTTATAAGTAAATTTAGAGTTTGGTTTAGATCTTGCTATATCTAGGGTTTGTTTCTTGCTTTTCTTGGTTTCTTTCTCTTTAGGGTTTTGGTTATTAAAAAAAAAGGATTGAAACTTGATTAATTTTTATGGTGTTTTGGTGGAATCTTGAATAAAAAAAAAAGAGAAGAAATAAGAGAATCTGTTTTTGATAGGAAAAGAAAAGAATAAGTCTTAAAGTTGCTGAAAGAAAAAAAATTGCATACAAACAACAAATTATGTTCATCTTTAATCTCGATTAGAAAAAAAGGGAAGAAGATAATCAATTTTTGATAGGAAAAAAAAAGAAGAAAAAGTCTTAAAGTTGCCAAAAGAAAAAAAAATTGCATACAAACAATAAATTGTGTTCATCGTTGACTTGAGAAATTCGGTACCTATTAAAAAAAAGAATTAAAATCACAAATCTTGAAAGAATTCTTGGAGAAGCAATTTAAAAATCTTGGATCTTGCATGAACTGAAGTATAGCCAAAACTTGTCTTGTAATTTCTTGGTGATCTTGATTGATTTCTTGCAAATTTGGGTAGAATAGAAATTATCTTACATCAATTTCTTTAGTTACTTGATTTCTTGCATCATTTTATTTATTTTGTTGAATTTTATAGTTTTTTTTGTTTCATAATAATAATTATTGCCTTTTATTTTGTGTCTTCATTTTCATCATTAGATTCACACAAATTTACATTGCTAATCGTAAGTTTGTCTTTAAGTTTCATTTTGAAAGTTTGAATAATTCTTGATTGTTGAGTCTTTAAATATAACATAAATCATTGCGTAGTTCGATTAATTGTTTAATAAGTTGTTAAGTTGCTTTTAAGAACTAAAGTATGAGAATAGAGTGGTAAAAGGCATAGTGAGTATATTAGAGTGAAAATTTTAATAAATTGTGTGAAACACGAGAGAAATGAATTTTATTATGAGAGTAAACACGTGAGGTTTGTGTGAGGAAAAAATATAATTTTTTATTTGCTACTAACCTTTATTTTGGGTATAAACAATGTCTTTAAAAAATATTAAACAAAAAAATACGAGAACTATGGAGGAAAGGCAGGATAAAATGGAAGAATTAATGAGCAAGTTTGATAAGATGATTAGTAGACATGAAGTTCCTAGTCATAAGGAAAAAGAAGTTGAAATGCCTACCAGTAGGGCTATAATGAATGATTAGAGTATGCACGATAATTCTAAAGATAAAGGATAAAAGTTTTCAAATGTTGGTGATAAGAAATTTACTATGAAATTAGCAAATGAGCAACAAAGAGAGAACATCTTCCATACTATATATCATATTAGTAACAAGATATGTAGTATGATTATTGATAGTGAAAGTTGTGCTAATACTGCTAGTATTATAATTGTTAAGAAATTGAATCTAAACACTGTTAAACATGATAGACCTTATAAGCTTCGATGATTGAATGAATGTGTTGAAGTTATGATGACTAAACAAGTTTTGATTTTTTTTTTTATATTGGAAAGTATAAGGATGAGGTTTTGTGTGATGTGATTCCTATGCATGTTAATCATTTATTTTTAGGGAGACCTTGGCAATTTGATACGAAAGCCAAGTATGATGGATTTAAAAATAGGTATTCTTTTGTGAAGGATGGAAAGACATACATATTTGCATCATTGTCACCTAAATAGGTTTATGAATACCAATTGAAATTAAAAAACAAAAGTGAAGCTGAAATGGTAATATAACAATGTGAGGTCATGGTTACCATATAAAAATATGTATGAAAGTGGTTAGTAAGACTTACTTATCTAAAATTATTATTAGATACTATTTTTATACAGTGTTGTTGGAGGCAAAAGTTGACAAAAAGAGAGCTTCAATGTCTTAAACAAGACCAATTAAAGCTAAAAAAAAAAAGCAAAGCCGAGGAGACAAATAAACCATGTGAGCTCATGAGTTTAAAGAGTGAAAATAAAGTGAGCCTTAAAAAAAATAAGAGAAAAGAGAGAAGACTCAGATTTGGCTAAGGGAGAAAATATTCGATTGAAACCGAGAGTGGAGAGAAGAAACAAAGATGAGTAAAGAAGAGAGTGTAGAAAATATAGGCAAACACTTGAGTTTCTATATAGAAGAGAACGAGATCAAGAGTGCTTATTTTTCAGACATGCTTATGATTTTACTTGTGTATAAAGAGACATTTTTAACACTAACAATCTTGATTATTTTATTCCAAGTGTTGTTATATCTTTGTTACAAGATTTTAAGAATGATATAGAACAATCAAATTCAGATTTGAGCTTAATTTGTCCTACTATGTAGCTTTACACTAACAAGTATAATTTTTTATCTGACTATTAGATAAAGTTGGAATTTTACTAGAAGTTTTTAGAGATCTTTATATATATATCTTGAGTTAATATTTTCAACTCGATCGGTGTTTGGTAAGGCTTTATGGTAAAGGGTCAAAGTTGTTGTCTAGATTTTGCTATGTATTTCCTGATGAGATCCATAATGGTTTGCCATTGATAAAAGCATGCAATCAACAATAGTATGGTAAAGTATAGACATCTTATCCCTAAAATTGATGAATTCTTAGTGAGTTGTATGGATCTTATATGTTTAGTAAGATTGATTTGAAAATTGGTTATCGTCAAATTAAGATGAAAGAAGAGGATGAAGGAAAAAATAACTTTAAAACTAAATGTGGATTGTTTGAATGGTTAGTCATGCTGTTTAGTCTTACTTTTGCACATAGTAATTTAATGAGATTGATAAGTCATATATTATGTGCATTCATAGGTAGCTTTGTTATTGATTACTTTGATGATATTTATAATACGAATCTAGGTGAACATATTGAGCATTTATGATTTTTGTTTAATATGTTACAAAAAAATTATTATGTGCTAATCTATTAAATTGAAAACATTATTCACCATTTAAAATAGTTTATGGTTTAACTATACTAGGTTTGATTTCCTTACTTGCTAATGAAAGGGTTACACATGATGGCAATAAAAAAGCACAGGTGATGAAGGATTGCTTAAGAAGGCACGATAACAAAATGAAAAAAATACCGGGAAGTATGCATTCCAAGCAAATAAAACATGAAAAAAGGTTGTCTTTGAACCAAGATATTGTGTTTAGGTGCATATATGCAAAGAGAAGTTTCCTAGACATAGGAAATCAAAGTTGATGTTTAGAGAAAATGGTTCATTTAAATTCCTTGAAGAAGTCAATGCCTATAAAATGAATCTACAAGGTGAGTATAATTTTAGTGTTATATTCAAAGTTTCTAATCTTTCTTTGTTTGATGCAAGTGATGATTAAAGGTTGAATTCTTTTGAGGAGAGATGTGATGACGCGATCCTAGCTAAGACATCAAAGGATCCATTTGAAGTGTCCATTGGGTCTATTCTAAGGCCTAAGATGAAGTGGATCCAAGAGGAATTCAATGGGCTAAGTCAATAAGCTTGAGTTAAAATGTTCAAATTTGTCAATCTAGATCTTTGTCTACTTTTTGAGTGATATCTTAAGATATAGGTGGATTTTGGATGTGATTATGACTCGGTGAGAAACTGGATATTTGTACCTTTTCAACAATATATGACAGGTTCACTAATTCATCCAGACGAGAGAGAACGATGTATTTGAAGTTGAGCCTAGAACCTGCCGACAAAGTACCTTTGTCTACTTTTTGAGTCATATCTTAAGACAAAGGTGGATTTTGGACACAATTATGATTGGGTTGAAAAGTACATATATGTACCTTTCCAACAATATATGACAAATTCACTAATTCATTCAAACAAGAGAGAACGATGTATTTATAGTTAGGCTTAGAATCTGTAAGCAAAATGCAAAATGCAAAAAAAAAAAAAAACATTGTTTCCTTAAGAGTTATGGATTTTATCACTATGAAGAGTCCTTAATGCTACTGGAAACTTATGTGTAATCCTTTGGCTTACTTATCTTATAAGGATTCTATATCAAATAAGAAGAATTAGTTGGTTTGAAATTTATTTTTATTTTACAAGGCATCAGACTTTTGTTCAGTAAGGATTCTTTAACAATTATTTCTCTTGGATATTTTTTACTATCATATATGGCAAAGGGTGAAAAATAATCTTAGAATTTTATTTTATTTTATTTTTATTATTTTAAACCTTATTTTCATTAGTTTGGGCATTATTTAAATTGGTTGCATGCTTGACCCATTAGTTTTAGGGTTTACATATAAATACTCTCATGTAAAGATTTTTATCAGTTAATGAATTTTATCTACAAGTTATTGCATGTTGTGCTCTTATTAATCTTTGTGTGATTGAGTGATTCTTATACTAAATTCTTGATTAAACTTGCAAACTCTTCAAATGATTGACCAACTTCGTTGTGATTTATACTTCTTGTTCGCGTCTTGTTATAGGCGTAGGTGTAGGTGATCTTGCATATAATTTTGGTTTTTCAAGGAAAGGTTCTTGTTGAGTCAAATTGCAAAAGTTTCTTCAAATCTCAAATTAATAATCTAATGGACAATTCTATATCACAAAGTTAGAAGGAAAAGCAAATTCAATGATATTGATATCAACAACTGTTTTTAAGACTACAGAAGCTTTCAAAACTAGTTCTTTAACATCTAGTCATATAAATTACCACCTGCTTGCATTTAAAAGATTCTTTAAACTTTAAATAATTTGAAATGATCAAGCAATCATGCTTACAAAAATACATCCCTACTAATGTTTACATGAATTTACAAAGGCATGCTTAAAAAGATTTCACTTTGTGACATAAAGGCATGCTTTTATAGTGAGCTTGTGAATGCGATGCTCCCTAGTCTTTCAATTAACTTTCCCCAGATTCCTAACAAATTAGATATAATAGTTTGAGTGCAAAAATATCTTGATCATCTATTAAGAGGATCTTTTTTCTTTAAATATACGTATTACCTTAATTACAACCTACAGTCACCACGTACCATAATTACAATCTACATAAATAACGTAACTATTTATAATTATTCTTATTAGTCACTCCCTAAATCAACCAATTGCTTATACTAAAATATTAGAAATATTATAGTTAACATCCCCTCTGAAATTGATGCTAGTCAATTATGAAACATCAATTTGTCAACCATGAATTTGTTGCTGACGAGAAAGAGCCTTAAACACATTAGCCATTTGAAACTTAGTGAAAATGTAAAGGAGAGTAATCATATATTGATCAAGTGCTTCATGAATATAATGACAATCTACTTCAATGTGCTTAATGATCTCATGAAAGACTAGATTTGCAATATTTTGAATAACACTGATGTTATCAACATGAAGGAGAGTAAGAAACCAAAGAATACCAAGTTTATCCAACTTACCCCAAAACCAAACACTCTTAGAGAATGCGAAAGACATAGTATGATATTCAAACTCACTTGAGGATTTAAAGACTCAATCATGCTTCTTACTCTTTCAAAAAATAATAGTATCACCAAGAAACATACATCAACCAATAATTGAGAGTTGAGTATTAGGATAACCAGCCTAATCTGCATCACGAAAACCTATGAAGTGTAAAAAAATCTTAGTGGAGAAAATAACTCGTGGTTAGAAGTACTCTTGAGATAACAAAGAATACACTATACGACAACTAAGTGAGAATGACGAGGAGTCTGCATTAACTAACTAACCTACTACACAACAAGGTAAATATTAGATTGGTTAATTATAAAATACTTTAAAATCCCTACCAGCTACCTATCCAATGAGGGATTAAATAGTGGCGCACCATCATCTTGCTATAGCTTCAAGTTGACCTTTATTGGTGTAAGGATTGAGTTACTGGATTAAAGACCAACTAATATGAGAAGCTTTTGAGTATACTTGTGCTAATGCAGAAGTGTGCCAATGCAGAAGTGTGCCAATTAGACAATGATATACCTCAAGACCAAAAAAATACTATAAGGGACTAAGATCTTTCATGAGGTCAGACTCTTAGTTGATTGAGCAACAACAAAAGAATTTTAACACTTCATTTTATATGATAGATCTTAGCCCCTTACAATATTTTTCTAGTCTTGAGGTACACCATTGTCTGATTGACATACTTTTGCATTAGCAATATACTCAAGACTTGGGACATCTCTTTCCTCACCATTTTTTATTCCTAGTTCTACTTTTTTAGGAACACTTCTATTAGCTATCTGAATATATTTCTCATCCTCATATTTACAAGCATTATGTAAAACATCATTGCTACCAGTCATATGATTAGAAGCCTCAAAGACAATCAACCAAGAAGAAGTAAGTATATTCTCCCACCCTTAGATGTTGAAGGTGGAAAAATATCTATTAGACCATTGTGGGTGTGAGAGGGAAGGAAGAACTGCTTACAAAGTGCTTTTCCCGAGAAAGGTCTAAAGAGGTAGCAAATTGAACTCGACAACTTTAAGTAGGGCTAAAACATGTCAATTTTAAAGTCGCACTTGACAATATTTAATGTGCCTTTTTTTATGCAATTATTATAAAATTTATTATTGTAATGATTTACAGTACATCCAAACTCCTTGTAATTGTAACATTGAGTCTGTGACTTAGATCTTCCTTTCCTACGCAACATATGCCATAATAACCATCTTGAATATCGTGGTTTCTGGATTAAGACCAAGCTAAGTAACTAGATGTTATTCTTTATGTATCCAAAGTAAACAAGCAAAGATGGAACTAGATTTTGGTTGATTAAACTAGTGTTTGTAGTCTCAAATTCTAATCTTAACTTCATAAAAAAATGATCTTTTCAGTTCTTATGATAGACAACTTGTAGTGTTGTTAAGGATTAATTAGGAAAGGTAGAATCAACTATCCCAGAATATTCACTCTATAAATTAAATTAAAGGATCTTAAATAGGATTATTTAATAGAAAGATTACCTTGTTGATAGTTATTAATTTTTAATTCCAATTGAAACTTACAAACAACTTTATTGTGAGAATAAATGCTTATAAGATAAGACCGCATCTTAATAACAATAGTGAAAAATCAAAGATGGTTCATTATATATGATTCAATAGAATCTAGTAACTAAGAGATAATATGGGCATTCTTGCTCTTCCAAGAATTAATAGGAGCATTAGACGATCCTTTTAAGTGATCCTATAATTATTTTCCCTTCATAAACATCCTAAATTGAAACTCATAAGTGGAATAATTATTTCTATTAAAATGAAAAATATAATTTTCTCTTAACAAGATAAATCAAAAGAAAAGAACTGAACTAGTGTAAAAAGTAGACCTTGATACTGAAAATATTTCAAATTACAGAGAATGGAACTCCAAGAATTCCTATTTGTGTCCTTGCAATGCCAGCCAAAACAGAAGCTAATAAGAAATTTCAAGAGAGAAATGAAAAAAAACCCCTATAACTCGACCTATAAAAAAAGACATTAACTTAGAGAGTCAAGCACAGAATTTGAAATTACAACTCTAATACAATATAAAAATGGTCTGAATATCTCTTAGTGAAGGATCTTTTCTCATTAGATAGAAAAGTATTAACCTAATTACACCTTAGAATCACTCTATAATATAATCATAATATCTCTAAATAAGATAATTATATATAACTAATTTCTATCAATCAAACTCTCTAAATCAAGCAATTACCTATATAATTGTCACGATCTAAAATTAGGCACATGATTGGCACATAGGTCAAGGCACTTTTAGGACCGCCTTGCCTATGCCAAGCCTTAGATCTGAACATAATTCTTTCCAAAAACTAAAACAAACACTGATATAATGATCAACCATCCTTCCAAAATACTAGATCATAGATAGACATGCCATCCCAAAAGAATAACTCAAAAACCATTGTAATTAAGAAGCTTAAGCTATACACAACATCATAATTCATATATATAAAAGATTGGTATCAAAATGAGAAAGCTCATACGAAGAAGAAGTGTTGGTCATACCAATTTAGAGTACATACAAGAACTCCTTCCTAATAAGTGGTACTACATTAGCTAATACACATTATAGACTTGAAAAGATTGAAATGATAAAAAAGATAGT
Source organism: Populus deltoides (assembly GCA_015852605.2). Classification (NCBI taxonomy): domain Eukaryota; kingdom Viridiplantae; phylum Streptophyta; class Magnoliopsida; order Malpighiales; family Salicaceae; genus Populus; species Populus deltoides. The sequence continues at coordinate 6,729,643 of CM027582.2, read as the reverse complement.
TTTCCACAACTCAGTAAATAAATAATACTAAACATACAAATAGGAGACCAAGTTATAATATGATTAATTAATTAATTAAGTCCATACATAATAAGAGTATAAATAAAAACCATTCACACATAAATATAATTCAAGTAATGTCACCTTTTCTTATGTAACCTTCCTACAAGTTAGAAAATCAGACATAAGAATAGAAGGGAGAAAAAAATATGTATGTATCATATGTCTTATAAAAAAAACCTTTGCTAGGTTGAGCATCAGAATCAGAACAGATCTGTGTGATGACCTATCATATAAGCCAATGTCACCTCCAACTAACTAGGGAATTATATTTTACTATCTGTATATAGACTAATATTTTTCTATTAGCATGAGTATTTTGACTCATATAACTCCATAAATCATATCATATTACAATATCAAAATCACATAATTCAAAAAGAATAAATAACCCTTGAATCACATTTAATTCAGACATAATATTATTCATATTTATTATTACACATATTAGTATTATTTCCATATGCATAATATATATTATTTACTCACAATATATAATAATGATCAAACCAAGACAAACATCAACATCCATCAATCCCATATGGATAGTATATGGAGTTTTTAAAGTACATAAACACATTTTATTGTAAAATAGAATTAATTTCTAATTCAAAAGCAAACCATAAAAACTTGATAATACACCACAAATAAAACTCGATTATCTATTAAAAATTATCTTAAAAATTGCTATTTATGACTAGGGACTAAATTGTAATTTTCAAAAACTTAGAGGCAACATTGTGATTTTCTAAAATTCAAGGACCAAACTAAAATTCTTCCATCTTCAACCTGTAAATAGATTTTCTAGAATTTAACATGATTCTTTCTATATAATTCTTCAATAACTTTCTATTTTTTTTCTAATATCCAAATTCCTTAGCTTTTACTCTAATCATATCAACATATATCAAATAATCAAGATCACAATACTAATTATTCATAATCTACCTCAATCCATGTTCATATGCATATATTACTACCCACGCACAAATTAATTTAACAAACCCCTAGCTTATCAACTAATCATCTTACATAAATCCTGATATTTTCAATAATCATATGTAAAGAAATGAAACCCATAACTATGTTATAAAACACTTAAGAAAGAAATAAAGAAAACTTGCTCCAAAGATATAGATTATATGGTTGATAGCTAGTATAGGTTATAAAAGAAAGCTGCATATGTGAAAAGGAAGAAAAAGAAGCTCTCGGTCGAAAAAGAAGAAAATAAAACAAAGAAAAAGTTGCACACACACATATATAAAGACTTGGGGCAAACTTGTGGGCTATAACAAATGTGGACCAAGCAAAGAATGAAATAAACTACATAGTTTAAGCCTTTAAAAAGTTTACAGGCCTCACAACAACAACAATAATAATGCAACAAGATATTGCAGCTGAGAGTGGGAAGAATCTTTGGTACCAGAAGTTCCATTTTCATTAGTTGAGAATTCTTTTAAGGCTTCAGTAACAATGACTTCATAAACTTTATCATCGGTATTTGTTAATTCCATTCTTGAATAGCTTCTTGTAACTTCTTTTGAAAGTAGTTGTCGATATTACTTAATAGCTTTTATATCTTAAACTGTTAAGTGAAGTTTCAAGATATATTTATATTATTTTCTAACATACATTCTCAAGTTAAAGCTCTTAAGACTGTAAACGTGCACAGGTTCACACAACTTTGTGCTTAATTTTTTATCAAATAAATAGAAATGGTAAGATTCAAACTCGTAACCGTTTGATCATCAAAATTCTAATATCATGTTAAAGTTATTAAATGAGGTTTCAATATATATATATATATATATATATATATATATATATATATATATAATCGCTATCTCCTCCCTCATTCCATCTATATTGCGAGAAGCAAAACCACTTCCATGATTGTTTCTCCCCTAAACTCATTCTCTTCAATTGTTCAAGGGTCCATGAATCTAAATCTATAGGTCTATGGCAAAAAGAATTTATATACGATAGTACAAGCACAATATTTTATGGTGAGGTCCTTCGGAGGATTTAAGGATGTTTCTTTAGCAAATATGGATTGACATTGGAAGACCCTTTTGACTTGTTTCAATTTTACTTCATTTTTTTCTCTCAACTTAGAGGATACCTTATTATAAATTTAATCTTTTTTATTTTATAATTAAAATTTATTTTTATGCACTAGCCACCTCCTTGGCATGCGAACACCAAATTGAAATCACCGAACACTTTCAATTCATATGTTAAAGCCCTAGCAAATCTAACACAAATGCATGATAAAAATAATGCAAATGAATAGAACCAAACAAAGGTTACATTTTTTTTATTCAATTCCCATGTTTTCTTTTACTTCCTCTAAACACAAAAAAAAAATTAAAATTAAATCCTAATTCACACACATAAAAGTATCTGCAAGATAGAAAAAAGAAACCTCCGAGTGCAAATCAAGAAAATAGCAAAAACCCTTGAAAAGTAAATTTCATAAAAAAAAACGTAGATCTTGAAAAAAAATGTATTGCAATGCCTAGAGCTTAAGATAAAATTTGTAGATAATCTGTATTCAGTTTGTTGACAGGAAGCATATAAGAGAAGACTAGAAAGCTCCAACACAGAGCCTTCTTTTTTAAATCAATTGAAAAAATCTCAACCATTACACATGTCACCATTAACTAGAAATTTATTTAGAAAAAAATAAAACACGTATTTATTGCTAATTAAGATATTTTTAGATTAATTACACTATTTATTCTTTGTTTTTTTTTTCTAATAGAGAGAAACTAATTAGAGATTTATAAGTACTTTGTAAAATCAAATGAAGTGTAGGGATTTAAGACCTCAAATATTAAAAAGATTATTTCTTCCATCTACCATCACACACACACACACACACACACACACACACACATAAAGACTGATTCCCTATCAGTACTTCTATTTTCTTATGCCGTGACTAAACAAAAGAAAGTCAATCACAATTTTGAAATCTTTGAAACTTTCAAATAGGTAAGGATCAATATAACTTTGTTTGTTGCTATTAAATTGGTAGTTTCTTTTGCTAAACTTTTGAAACACATATGCACCGTGAAGAGAAAACTAAATGTGAAAGAGAAAGTCTTTTTAGCTGAACAAGAAGTGTCATTCTTTAAGATTGACAATAGAGACAACATCCTTGAACATGGTGGACCAATAAAATCCATATTGTAAGATTTTTAATGTCATCTTTTTTAACGAGAAATGACCTCCACATACCTTGAATATCGGTGATGTAGGTTTATGAGTTTGTGATAGTGAGGAGTGCAGTGTTTTTGTGGTTATGTGGAAGGCCATTTACTTGAGAAAAGGCTGGTATGAATTCAACACTGTCGTGGGGGCTGCTGGTGATGAAGATGGGTTTGATTTTGTGGTTTTTAGACGTTAAAAAAATAAGTTTTTTCTGTTTTTGACATAGAAAACCGAACCGAAACCGATCGATTGGAATCTGATTCGGTTTGGTTTTTTTTTCTTTCAAAATTTTGGTTTGGTTGTTTTTATAAATAAAAACCGAACTGAACCGAAAATGATCACCCCTACCAGCAAGCTTCACCGTGCTCCTCTAGCCAGCTTTTTCCAACTTCAGCTCTTTTTTTCAGCGGCTAGCTTTTTCCAGTAACGACAATAAACCTTCAACCCAAGTGGCACTACAAGCTTTCCTTTCACTCCCTCAGTCAAGCCATCAGCTGTAGCCGTAACGCCTTCCTTCTACATCAACAATAACTTCAGAAGCCGCCATCCTCTACCTTGACAGCCTTGCATCCTGCCATATTTGCCCTCACCAACATTGTGTCTTCAACTAGTCCAAAACTGCAAGCTTTCCTCTAGCAGCTTCAACCTTTGCATCGTAACCTTCGGAAACAATGTTATGACCAACTCTAACAGCTTCTCAGCCACGCCATCAGACTAGTGACGACAACGATGTTTCCCCTACGCTAGGTAATCTTCCTTCCTTTGTAACCTACATCTTGGTTTGTTTCTTTGGATAAGGCATGTAGGACTTGAGTTAATTCACGTCCTACTGCCTCTTTTTTGCTTAGCAAGATGGGTTAGACCCTCAGCTAGCCCATCTTTAAAAATAGAAAAGAAGAAGAAGTTGGACTTTTAGTTGTCCCAACCTAGCCAGGTTGTACTTGGATTTCTAGCCCAACCCTTAAATTAAAGGGTGTGTTTGGCAAATATACTCTTATGTTTTTCCTTTAGTTTTAAACTTGACTCTATTTTAATATATAGCCAAATAGACCCTTAAAAAAATATCAAACAATTCAGGGTTGAATTGATTTGTGTTCCCGTTGTACATTTTCCGAATCATTTCACTTAATATTGGTGTTGTAGACTTATACTATAAGATACTGACTTGCTATTAAAAGTACCCGCTTTCCGTTGAAATTTCAAAAATTCAAAAAAATTCTAAAAATTTCTCATTTCAAAAAATAAAAAAATATATTTTATTTTGTGTGCTTATGGTCAAGTCTCTTAAAAATACCAAAAAAGACCTTTCTTAGAAAAATAAAATGCATGGCATGTTTTGGTATTTTTCATATATAAAAATTCAAAAAATATATGCTTGCATGCATTTGGATTTAATAACCAGTTTATTGACTCCATGAGATTTTGGCCTATATTTAAAAAAAAATACAAAAAAATCATTTTGTTCCATTAAACATCTAGGATTACGAACTTATATGTAAGACGTATTTTTAGTGTTAAATAAAAAGACAGTTCCTTGTATTTTTATGCGTCTTGACTTTAAAACAACTAAGTTTTTAACCTGATAAGATAAGGACCTCCTTACCAAGGAGGTCTTTTCTTAAACTTTAGACAGACCAATAGTTAGAAAACACAACGACCTTAGTTTATTTTAGACAAACAACAGTGCAAGTTACCCTAGGTAAGGTGTTTTAGGGGTGATACGTCCTCTCTATTCATAATTTGTTCCTTATCCAGCCTCTCACAAACCAATAGGTTTTCTAGTGACCGTAAGACTAAGTGGCGACTTCTATTTTTTCTTAACTAATAAGAAACAAGAATTCCTTGTTCTTTCCCTTTTCACTCTAAATCCCGTTCCAAGAGGACGATCATCGCGACGCCACACACATGCGACAAAACACATGCAACAAATTTAATTCACATTTTAAATCTTTTTTTATATATAGAAAAACTAACACCTACATATTTTTTTGACATTAAAATTGACTTCTAATCTGGCCTGTGACGGATAGCGGGCACCTAGAATAGTGAAAACTAATTACTAAGCCAATACCTTTTCCCTTTGACATTAGTGTTTGCATCAACATACTAAGCAATAGACATTCATTCGGTAAGTCTTTATGGATTAATTTTTTTTTATTTTCTAAAGATGTTCTTCTTCTTATTTATTTTATTGTTAATTGTAAAAGGCTTATTTGTGTTACTAGCATCAATGTTTCAAGTTCAACAAATAACATCGATAGGTCTAAACTGTAATTCAAAATCACAGTTACAATATATATATATATATATATATATATATATATATATATATATATATATATATATATATTACGTTCCTTCCCTTCATTGCTACCACTCCTAAGACAAAAAAAAAACCTAAAATCCAAAACAACGCAAGAGAAAACAACTCACAAATCACTCAAAAAACTATCCAATCCTCCATCAAAACACTAAAATCATCTTCCCCTTGTCATGAAGAGTATTTATACCGTTTTTTTGTTGCAAACTGCCAGCCAAGCTTGTGTGTCCAACCAAACCGCCTTTTTTTTCATTTGACAAAGATGATTAATTGTTGTGCTAATTATCTTATAATTCATGTTAATACATCAAATGTTTTTCTTTTATTATATAGGATTTTGGTAATATTTATTACAGATTTCATAAGTTGATGTCGCTTTCAGATTCGATACATCACATGTCTGCAGAACATAAAGGTGGATCATGACTTGCTCACAACGCTCATTGAGAGATGGAGACAAGAGACTCATATGTTCCATCTTCATGTCGGGGAGATGACACCCACATTGTAGGATGTTGTTGTTCTATTTGGCTTGCCTATAGATGGGTGAGCATGTACTGTCATGGGTATTCAGAATAAGATAACTTTATCTAAGCATGTATTTGGACGAGTACCCCCTTATAAAATGTTTAAAGGGAACACTTTATCCATGAGATGGCTTTGGAAAAACTTTTATGAGTTACCCAATAATTGTGATGATGAAATCCTATAATGGTGTGGGATATTTTGAACATAATCGAACCTCTGTTTTGTCATTTTATTGCAGCAAGTTAGATAGACAACAGTTAAATCAAGTGTGTTGGTAAATTATGAGAGTGAAATAATTGTGTATGTTCATGTTAGTAAATGATGGGAATTAATTACTTGTATTGATATTTGATTTTTTAGATATTGGTAAATCGGTTAAAATAATTGTGTGTGTTAATGTTGGTAAACGATGAGAATTAATTATTTGCATTGATGTTTGATTTTTTGAATATTGGTAAATGTTAGGAAATTATTGCATAGGTTGATGAAATTTTTTGATATGTATAAATGTTGGGAGATAATTTTTCATGGGTTGATATTGGTAAATAATGAGAAAAAATTGCATTGTTGATGTTTCAATAGGTCGTGTGGAATCCTTATTCAGTAGATGATATGACACCTGCTCTTGTTATATGCATATCGGCCATGAATTTATGGACATCGGTTTCCCCCTTCATATTTTTTGTGCTTGTTGAGTTGCATTGCCGGACCGTGTGATGCTACAGTTTGTCTTTAAACAACACATCCCGTCTGATATAGATACGAGTGATCAGTTGCATTTCATTAGTTGTTCGGGTATGTATGTTAATTATAATTGGATGATCAACCATCTTTAGCATATATCGATGTGGGATGCACGAAGAAATTTGATTTTTAGAGAAGTGCATCCTGTAATTTCTGAGAAGGAAATCATTAGACCTAACACAGCACAAGTTCCTCCACGTGAGGAGATGGAGTATAAGCCACATTCACGTCAGATTCAAAATGTTGTAAGTATTTGTTACTTTTTATAGGATTTGACAAAATCATTGTATTTTATTTATGAATTAATAATTTCTATTTGCTTCATATTAGGTTGGACAATTGCTATATGATTGTTGACGTATTGTGGCTGATTTTCGTGATATTAATTATGATGATGGACTTGCTCGTTATTATGCATCTTCTTGGCTCGAGACATGTAGTACCACACTTGACTTGTTAGAAAAGACATTGAGCCTATATGATGTTGTCTCGAAGGATGAGACCACATAGACAGGTGGTAGTCATGCTATTGATGAAATTGTCCATTCACTCGTCATTGCAGAAGACATAGATAGGACTTAAGTGTATTATTATGTTGTGTTATTTTTCTAGTTAAGAGTTATTTTTATTATTACTAGTTTTGTAATATTATTTTTGTTAATTGTCATGTTAATTTTAAAATTATCTTACATATTATGCATTTTCATATTCAATTTATATAAGCATGATTTAATATCGTCAAAAAAATAATAATCATATGAACAAGTTGTTTAAAATTTCAAATCATTTATTAACAACTTAAAAAATGTAAAAATAAAAAAAATGTTTAAAAAACACACACATTAATTCGGAATTATAATTAACAAATAAAAATGATGTTAAAATTAAAATATCACACTTTCAATTATGAGTTTGAAATTTAATAATTTAATAATTTTATTTAACTTTTGATTTTGATTAGGGTTCTATGTTGAAATTTAATATGAAACACTATCGTTATTATAATAGCAATTGCTCAGCGGTTCTAAACAATCATTAATAATAAGAATAACGGTTCTTTATAACTGTTACTATCTTTAATAGTTATTACTAAACTATGGGTGATCATTTTTGGTTCGGTTCGGTTTTTATCAAAAAAAAATAACCAGACCGAATTTTTTTTTAAAAATCAAAACCGGTTTTGGTTCGGTTTGATTTGGTTTTTTAGGAAAAAAACCGGTTCAAACCGGTTTGGCTCAGTTTGGTTTGGTTTTTTAGGACAAAAACCGGTTCAATCCGGTTTGACTTAATTTTTTCGGTTCGGCTTGATTTTTTTCGGTTCGGCTTGGTTTTTTGCCGGTTTGGCTCAATTTTTTCTTTTTTAAAATTTTAATCAGTTTAATATTTTTTTTTTATGATTTGATTTTTTTAATTATTTTATTTTTTCATTTTTTTGATTTTTTTTCTCACCTCTAATTAGAATCATATTTTTTAATAGCAGGTTCGTAATTGCGGTTGAATCAAAACTAAACTATGTATTTCATATACTTCGATAAATGACACGAAAGAAAGTATTGTAGTTTGTTAGTTCTATCTTCGACTTCTTCCTGTGTTCTCTGTCACAGCGAGTTCAATAATCATTCATTCACTGATAGATTCAGAGTAGAGATAGATATGGCTTATTATTACTTTGATGATAAGTCTCGACTAAATTCCTTTCTTACCTTTTTCTTCTATTGGTATTACTATTTATCAACCCTTCTTCAGTTCTCTCCAAGTCTCCTCGCCCGATTACTGTAAACCCAATTTTTCTTCTCTATCTCTCTCTCTCTCTCTCTCTCTCTCTCTCTTTTCATTACCTTCTTTGATGTAATTATTTCTTATTTTGATCTTCTTCTTCTTGTTTTTTTATTTTATTTTATTGAGATTACAGGATGTTGAGGTCAGGCAAATTAAGAATGAGTGCTATGCTGATATAGAGAGGTGAATTAAAAAACTATTTATATGCACGTATCTTTTCTTTCTCTTGCTTTCAGTTTGTTTCTTGAGAAATTTTATATGAAACAACATGTTGTGAATCTATTAGGATATTAGTGATACAAACACATATTTCGGTGTCTTGATGGGTTGTGATTTGTTGATGGAAACAGTGGGCTGTGGGGTCAACAATGCAAAACTTCGATGACAGCAAAGGAGAATTGCGCTTTGAAGTGTCTTTCTCCAATTTGTTATGAGCTTATATATGAAAGTGATCCGGTGAGTTAAGTCTGAATGTGGGATTCTTTAGTTGGGTTTGATTTTTGTTTGATTGGTTTATAAGTTTTTTTTATTGCTTTCTGTTTAGCTTGAAGAAGGAGAGAAAGATTTCACAAGAAGTCAAGAGTACAAGTACTGTATGTATAAGTAAGTTTAAAAACTTTTTATGGTTTTAGTTGTGATGCAGCTGGTTTGAGATCTTTGATATTTCTTATCTGAATCATGCTGACATTCTGGGAATTTTACTTCTTGTTATCGTCTAGAGATGTTGAATCTCTATGTTATATGCTATAATGTCATGAACTTCATTGGGGAGATCAAGAGTGGCTGTGGCCAGAAATCTTCAATGAAGATTCTTTGGAGTGCGTTGGGTGTTTATGATTAGATTATGTGTAATATAACAACAAGATTTCTGGTGTGAATAAGTTTCTGGCCTTTAATTGGGTTGATTATATTATCAATATGTAAACATCTGGAGGTATCTGGTTGGTTTTTGATGTACTTAGTGGATGGTATTCCCACATTTTTATCTAGTGAATTTTCTAGCCATTCATCTATTTGGGTTTAAATGAAAGTTCCTCTACCTCTGCCCATGTTCTCCCTTTTCCTAAAAAATTAACCAACATCAAGAGACATGCTTCTGTTTAAGTTGGTTAGAGTTATGTGTATACAAGTGTTGCCTTTAACATATGACTTCGTCAATAGTATTGAAAATTGGGCGGGATATGCTTTGTTGTACTATAGTTGAATTTGAAGTTAGCCTGATGACCACTTCCTAAGCAGGATGGAGTGAATTTTGGTGAGAAATGTGTTCTTGGACCTTGGTCTTCTGTTAAGTACTATGATGTATAACACCTTTGTGGAAGTGGTTTTGGGGAAGTGAGGAAAAACTTGCTGCTCTGGAGATAAGGCCAGTTGAAGAAGATACTTAATTTTAACTTTTTTTTTTGAAAAGAAGGTACTGAGTGTAGGTGTTCTTGATGACTTTCCCCATATTGATAGTCATGAAGCCAGTGCTCCTGAGATACTAGGTAGGACAAAAGACAGTTGGTTGTCATGTTTACGAGCTGTATGTGGAATTGAGGCATAGCATGAAAAGCAGATGATCTGCATATTTCATTTTTTGGCTGGAGAGGAATATACAATGGAACTTTAATCTCGTGTTCAATTTCTGATCTGCATTTCTTTTTTTCTTTTTTTTTGCCATGGTAGTCACCGTGGGGTGATTTTCTTATTTGTTTGTCCTCTTAAGGAATTTTATGCTAGTATTGTGGCAAAATTGGCTGGTTCAAACTTTTATGCTCAAATACTTGTTTAGTTGTTATGAGGTACTTTGTCAAACTAGAGACTGTTGTCCTTGTTTGTAGCCATTTGAAATGAAATATACAAGTAGGATACTGAAGAAGATCCTTTGACTGCAAGATATTAGGTTATTATTCTCATCTATTTAAAAGTTTTTCTTGGCTCATTGTACAACCTGGCTCGTGACCTTTAATTGTGTTAGCTTTCGGTGCTATGTTTGAGTTACTCTGATTCTAAATTATAAGTACATGCCAAAAAAAGACCTATCAAAGTTTTCAACTTGCATCATCCAGAACATTGAAAAACATAGTTTAGCTAATGTATCACAAATTTTGTTAAAAATAATAGATTGACAAAAATGTATTACTTATGGTGACACTTCATAAAAAAATGTATCACATGTTTTGTCAAAAATAGTAGATCGACTTTCAGGATGAGGCAGTATGGTGGGGCTTTGTTATTGAATATACTGATTTGGGTTTCGAGACCTGAAATATTTCATATGGTGCTCAAATTTCTTGCTTGTGTTTGGTCAAATTGTATCCCTTTTGTTTTTAGAGTGCTGGTTCACAAAATGAATTTCATGACATCAAATATCATGAACAATGGTGGTGCTTTAATTTCATTCAATTTTGACGGTTTTTTTCTCTGTTTGTGCTTCCTTGATTTGTGTAATATATCTTTTCCCTCATTTTTGTTTGTCATGGCATCATGTTATTGGCTGGTTCCTTGAGGATTTGCCTTCTCTCAATTCCTGTTATATAATTTCCTGATTCATGGACCTCCTTCAGATCCATCATTTAGTTTGGAGACACTGCCGTCATACATTTGTTTAGAAAGAGAGGATAGAAACTTGGGAGAGAGTGCCAAGAGTTTACTAGACACTTAATCAGCTGATTCTGTGGAAAAGGGTTTTGCTCATTGTTTCCGGAAATAACAGGAGTGAGTTTAACAATTGAAATGCTTACCTTTAGTGAAAGTGAAACCAAGAGTGTGCTCCCTAATCATAGTGTAGTGGAAACAACCCTAAAATCTCAAATCTAAACAGAGAAATATAAAAGACTAACACGATCAATCACACAAGAAATTTATATAGTTCGGTAACTTAGGCCTACTCCATGAGCGAGATGATAAAAGAAATTCACTATAAGAAAGTAGAAGATTACATAATGTCACAAAAAATGCTCCCACCCAAAATCTCAAAGTATCTCAAAACTCACTATTCTCTCTCTTTTCTCTTGCAACCAAAATGTACAATGATAAAATCACTCACAAATAAGTCTTACCCTAAAATATGACAATTTTTTTCATATGGAGTACGCACATGGGTATTTCTTTTCTCACTTAAACCCACAATTTAAGACAAACCCAACATATAGAGTGGAGTTAGGCATCTTTGTTTCTCTACCTTACAAACTTGAGGTCACAATCATAGTTGTTCTATTGTTTCTCTTCTCTATTTGAAATAATCCTCTCGCTGACTTATCATGTTGTTTGTTTGATAACTTGTGTTGCATTATGTGGATGAGTAACTAAATTTTCACGCTATTGTGATTCTAAGAAACTTCAACAATGAAGTTATGCTACTGAAAGTCTTGAAAGTTCATTTCGATTCTATGATCACATTTTTCAGTAACACGGTGTAGTTGTCACTTCACTTTTGTGATACTAAAATGTCCTGTTTTTTATGACTAGCACTTAATTTGTATGCTTTTCTGAATCTTCTTTCTTCTACTTCTCCTGGGATTCTTTTCTTGACTTTGTTATGAACTAGTTGCTTACTCACGGACTGCAGGTCATATCCTCAAGTTATTGTCTGGTTCTTGATTCGAAATTGTATTTGCTCTCATATTGAACTTGAGACATTTGTCTGCTACATTTCCTATATTTTAAAAATCCATATTAGCCTCAAAATCAAATTAATGTCCTAGTTATTTAGAAGTTCGATTATTTAATTTTCTTCTTTTTTTTTTTTTTTCAGGAAATCAGTGGGAGAGTCCCTCGAGGGTATTAAGGGAGCCTTTGACATTTAGTTGGGTCTGTTCTGTAACATTTGCTATCATTGCTTCCTCTCCATAACAAAGAAAAACTTTCAAGAATTGTATTCCATTTACGCATTCAAAAGCACCCAAAAGAAAGAACGGAGAAAGAAAAGTAGACTAATCTGCATGTTAATTGTTTTCTCAGGGAAAATCCATGTGAATACCTGTGTTCGTGTGACAAGACACTATCTTCCTCTCCTTCAATCCTTTAATTGGTGTTGCCAAAACATATTCCAGGTTACTTCTGTAATGGATAATCCCACCACAACTCCTGTATAATTCTGCTCTTTTTCTAGTTTTTCATGATGGTTTAATAGTTATGTTTCTTAAAGTGCATTACAGAAATGCTTTCAACTTAAGGCAATGTTGCTATTCTAAAGAAGATTAGCAGCCAGCTGTCGATGGGAGGCTAATTTTTGTAATTTATCACTTCCAAGACCAAAAGGAGTAGCAAAATTATGAAAACGTTCAACTAAATTCTGACATAAGGTAGCACTTGTAAATTCGTCACAGGTTACATTGCCTGCTGGCAGTAGAGGATTTATCTGCTTGGTTATGTTACGTGTTTTATAGCGCGTCAATATAAATTATTTTTGTATAATATAAAAAAATATTAAAAATATAAAAAATATTTTAAACTTTTTGATTTTGATAGACCTAATTCTTGAATTGACTTAACTTATTTGGTCTATTTCTTTAATAATAATAAAAATAATAGTAGAAAAATATACTTGACTCAAGTTATTATAGTTTTTAATTTCTTTAAATTAAATTTATGGTTTTTTTTTTCAATAATAATAATATTTTTAAATTTTTTTAATAATAATAATTAATTTTACCTTTCAAATTAAATCTATTTTTTTTCAATAATAATAATATTTTTGTTCAAATTTATTAATCATTATATTACTTATAATAATAAAAATATTTATAATACCCGCGCCCCTATTAAATCCAAAGATCTCGGGTTTAGCATGTACGGCAGAATCAAGATACTTGGATTTGACAATTTTTATCTAATTTAAATAAACAACAAACAAAAAGAATAATTGAGTATTTTAGTTGTAAAAAATAAATATAAACAATCTAAATAATATCTTGCAGAAAAATGAAATAAAAAATAAAACTTTATTATAATTTATAGTAGAATATCTATTGATTTATAATGATTTCTCCCACGTAATTTTGTTTCAGTTTTTGTTATGATTTTGTTTTTTTAAAAAAAACTGTTGGGGGTGTTCTGTGGGGCCATGTCAGATTAGCTTATTATACAAGGCCGTAATTATTTTTTATTTGGATTGCTATCCTTTCTTTCCCTAAAAGCTTTCTACGTGGCCCCTTCAATTTCAACTACCATACTTTAATTTTGATTGTGATCAACTGGAATTAGTCAAACTAGACCTCCGGCCGTGGGGTCGGATAATTTTTTGTCGTTAAAAAATATTTAATAATTACTATCGTGTTTTTTAGAAAAGATATTTTAACAATAAATTTAAAATTCATTGTATATTATAATATATTTTTTTAAAAAAATTTAAGATGATAACACTTGTAATAATATTTTTTTAATATTAATATAATAATATATTAAATTGAATTAAATCAACTTAGATTAATCAACAAAACCTGCATGTTGGGTTATGAAACCATGATAATTCTATAAAAATAAATAAATTGAAACAAATTAGAAAATTCAATACCCAAGTAACTCAATATTAAAAAATAAAATCAGTAAAAACAATATTTAATTAAAAAATCAGGTCAATCAACCAAACTTGCGGCCTAATTCTTCTAAGCTAGCAAACAAATACAACTATGATAGGCTTGTGAGACTGAGATAGTAAAAACAGGTCTAATTCTTTTAAGCTAAATAACAAAAAAATATTTATTTTAAGTTAAACTAAAAAAATATATCATTGAATAAAAAAAAATTATTTTAGAGGCTTAAAATACATTAAATAACATAAAAGAAAAAAAATAAACAAAGAGGTTAGAGTGTAAGATGTGGGTTAAAAAATAGGAAAACAAAGAAGAAGAAAACAAAGCATGCCCATGTGTTAGGCCTTTAATTTTTTTTAAAATAAAAAAGATATAGATAACGTGTGGACTGCAGTCCTAGAATTCGATGACTAAAAAATCATAGAAGAATTGGGGTATTTTTTTTTTTTTTGGCCAAAAACTTCAATGATCAACACATTTTTTTTAGAAGTTGCTGATACCAAAATCGACTATTTAGCAAGTCTCTCTCTCCATTCTCAAATTAGGGTATGGAAAATAAAGAAATTAAAATTTTATACCAAATTATATGTTAGACAACTCAAGGGATAAAAAAGTGATCATTTGGTAAATTGGAGGACTAAATTGGACTTTTCAATAAAATTTTAAAACCACCATCTATTTTTTGCACTTTTTTCATTTTGGTCCCCTTTCTTTCAATTTTGCTCTTGGTTAACAAATGAGAAGCAATTGGTTTTGAATTTTACAATAAAAGGGCTTAATCTAAGAAAACAATGTTTGAGGGTAAAAATGAAAGAAAATCCATTGCTTGAGTCCAAAATGAATTGTGAAAGAGTGAGTAATGCACACATGTATAATGTTTTCACCTCAAAACTTAGTATTCTTTATTAGTCCAATGGCCCAAGCTATGTCAAGGCTGTATTTTTTTTTAATGTAAAAATATCAAGGTATTGATAATGTGTTTTCTAAGAGAAAACAAATTAATTATAAACTTAAAATTTGATGCATGTTAGACGATTTCTTTTTTCAATACTAAAAAGGTGATATTTTGGAATCTGATTTTCAAATATTGAGACAACAGTATATTAGATCGAGCTAAGTCGATTCAGGTTAATTAGCTAAGCTAGTGACCTGAGTTATGCAACCATGACAACTTTATAAAAAAAAATTAAAACAAATAATGATATTCCAATCATAAAGAAATTCAATATTTAATGATAAAATTAAAAAAATAATTAATTAAAATGTTATAAAAAGCCTGAGTAAATCAAGGTCAATCTGTTAAACTTGCAATCTAGGTTTGCAACTCATTGGATTTAATAAATTTTATTTAATAAATTATTTTTTATTTAATTACACAACAACCAGGCAAGTGGGACTATTTTGGTATCAAATAAACAATTTTTTTAAAAGAACAAACATGATAGGTGTGTGAGACTGAAAAAACAAAAAAAAAATGACTGATTTTTTTTAATTAAATAAAAAAAGAGACATTTAAATAACAAATGATGACTTTTAAAAAAAAAACATGAAAGGAGATGAAATGCCTTGAGTAAAGATAACATTAAAAAAAAACTAACAATTAGGCAAGATTCATGGACCTAAAAACACGTGTGGCTCATAAAAAATTAAAAATAAAAAAATTTAATTAAAAAAAAGTTTAAAAAAATCCGAGTGAATCCAAATTAACCTATTAAATTCATGATTCGGATTATGTATATTGGTTTTAATAACTTCTATTTCATAAAGAAAAAATTACCCTAAAAATTCTATAGTTTATTTTATTTTACACTTTGTCTTTATTATTTTGAAAATTATAGAAAACATCTCGAGTCAATAAAATTTTAAAATTTAAATGAAAATACAAATTTACCCTGATATATAATATAACATAAACAATCAAAAATTTATATTCACTACAAAAACTCAATAAATCAAAATCTAATTCATTGCTTCTGTCCTCTTAAAGAACACAATTCCTAAATATCAAATTGATTTCAAAACCTATTTCTTCGGCATCCGAGAAAGCTAGGAATATAACCATTAAAGGAGCATTATGGTTGCATAAAAAAAATCACCGACGGATTGAAAAGTCATCGGTTTTATTTGATGGGTTTCTAAAAATTTTCAAGTAAATTAAAAATTTAAATTAAATATTACAGACGGAATCACTAATGGATTGAAAAGTCGTCGGTGATATTTGACGATTTCTGAAATTTTTTGATTAAATTGAAAATTTAAATTAAATATTACAGATGAAATGGTGAGAAATATTAATATTTAATTATTCATTGGTAAAATACCCCAATAAATAGAATTCCTCATTTCATAATAGACAAGCCTGTTCTTCTTCTTCTTCTTCTTCTTCTTCTTCTTCTTCTTTTGTAAAAAACATCAACTCCATTTCTTTCTTTCTCTTCTCTTCTCCCCTCAACTCTTCTCCTCCTCCATTTTCAAGTATGTCTTTTTTTTTCTTTTTTCTTAGATTTGTTTTTTTAATTAACCTACTTTATGAATTTGTTATTTTTTCTCTTCTCAGCTTCACTTGCAACTACATTAAGGTAAGATTTTTTTTTATTATATTTTTTTTTGTTATATTTTTAATTTTTTTTGTTTTTAATAATTGTATGAATGTTGTTATAGGATTTTTTTTCATATGAGATCAATGTTGTTGTTGTTTTATTTTTTTGTGTTATTTATTTGTTGTAATTTTTTTGAGTTGATTTTCCTTTTTTTTTTTCCAAGTAACTCAATTCTGAGTATTATGGAGTGTTGATTTATATTAATTTCATTAATTTCTATTTTTTTTAAATAGATTTTTTTTAAAAAAATATTTTTAACTAATCATCGACAGAATTGCATATGGTATTTTGTTTTGGTTATATGATAATTTTCCTGAGAAAAATACTGACAGAATGAAGCGTGATTTTTTTGCGTGTGTTTTTCATCTGTAAAACCATCTGTTTTTTATTTTTTTTACCCATAAAATTAGTGACAGATGATGAAATTACCAATGAATATTATTCCGATGGATGTGTTTCATTGACAAATTAGTCAGTAAAATTTTCACCGATAGAATAGTAATCTCATGCCGACGGAAAAAATCCCTTGCTAATATTGTTAAATGTTGTAATGTCTCTTTCACTGTAGGAGAAGATTAGCCATGTGTCATGTGTGAAGGGAGGTGGAAAAGAGAGACTTCATATATAATTAGCAACATCAATGGTGACTAAATATAATGCTGCTGACGGTGCTACCTTTGATGAAAGTTTGAGTAAAAAAAGACTCTGTTTCTGATGGATATTGTGTCAGCTAGTGATGCACCAAGGCTCGACCTGCGTTTTGTTCACAAGGAGGCTTCACTGACCTAGCTCTTCGCCTGATTTATGCTTTTTTGGACGCTAAGAGCTACCGGTGATGCTTGTTCAACTGCTAGGTTTGCAAGGAGATCTGAATAAATTGCAATTTCTGCTTAGTAATTTAGGGTTAACAAAGTTCATTGGCGCGGGATCCGTATCTGGAGGCCATGATGCAAATGATCTGACAATTTAAATTGTCGGCTAGAGTATATCATGTTTGGTAAAGAGATGAAAGAGGTTTTTTAGAGGCAATTTCATTATTTTAAAGCAATAGAGACTTTTTTTAGTTATTAAATTGAATATTATAGCAAATAATTCAACTTTTTTTTTTAATTTTTTTTTTGTGTCATGTAAATCATTATGAATTTATAAAGTCATAAAGTTAACTATGTTTTTTTGTAATTTTCAAAATAATAAAGGTAAAATGTAATATGGATTAAATTATAAGATAATTTGAATAATTTTTTATTTAATTACATAACAACTCGGCATATTTGTATAAAATAAAAAAAAATAAAAAAAGAAGAAACGAGATAGGCACATAGGACGGACTGTAAAAAGATTTATTTTTTAAAAACTAAATGAAAAATAGATTTTTTTAAAAAAATCAAATAAAAAAGGATGAATTTTTTTTTTGTTTTAACTTTAAAGGGCTAGAAATGCATTAAGTAAAAAAGTTTTTTAAAAATATTAACAATAAAATAAAAATATTCAATTAAAAAAAGCTTTTTTAAAAAAAAATTCGAGTGAACCTAGATCAACTTATTAAACTCGCAATCCAGGTCATGCATGCTACTAGATTTAATAATTTTTATTTTTAAATTATTTTTCATTTAATTACACCATAACTAGGTATGTGGGTCTCTTTTTGCATCATGTCGCACCCAACATCGCGGCGGCTCTAAAAATAATCTTGATTTATTTTTAAAGAAATAATTTCTAGCTTCTTATTCTTTTAGGAAAAATGTTTTATTTGAAGAGTTGCCACCTAGTATTATGGTCACTAGGAACCCTAACTAGTCAAGAGAGATTCTATGGCACGGGACTGGTTGAGGTTAGGGAAAGTATTAGCATCCCTAGCACACCCTACCTGAGGTAAGCTGCATTGCTGTTTTAGTCTTAAATTGCTAAAAAAATTTGTTGATTTGTGTGTAAAAATGTATGATATTCTTGACTCTAACTTCAATGAATAAACCTACGAAATAAATTTAAAAAAATGCATGTATATTTTTTTTATTTTTTAAAAAACTGATGGTTTAATCGTAATATTCCTGACTCTGATATCAATGAATATTCGATCTTAAATATTTTCAACTCTGGTGTTGGTAAATATTCCACCATAAATAATTTCAACTCTGGCGTTGGTAAAAATTCCACCATGAATAACTCCAATTAAAAATTCCACCATGAATAATCC
Organism: Populus deltoides; assembly: GCA_015852605.2. Classification (NCBI taxonomy): domain Eukaryota; kingdom Viridiplantae; phylum Streptophyta; class Magnoliopsida; order Malpighiales; family Salicaceae; genus Populus; species Populus deltoides. The sequence continues at coordinate 6,710,683 of CM027582.2, read as the reverse complement.
AAACTCTGGCATTAGTAAAACTTCCACCATGAATAATTCTAACTCTGGCGTTGGTAAAAATTCGTAGCTAAAAAAAAGGTGTATATATATATATTATTCCAGATCCTGATATCAGTGAATAAATTGATAAAAATAATATTTTCTAAGACATGCAAAATTTTTATTTCTACACTTTTTATTTTTTTATTTTTATTATTTTTTTGGGCCGGGCCTAGCTCAACCCAAAGGGGCTAGGCTGGGTTAGCTTAGCCCTAACCGGCCAGCGGCCCAAGCCGGTCGCCCTTGGTGCTGACCTGGATGCACGCGTGAAGCAATTTCACGCGTGCATCAACTATGCAAAGGTAATTAAATTACCTTCTCACAGTTCTTACAATTGCACAATTTCAAACAAAAGTGAATAGAAGATGAGAACGGCTTACCTGCTTCTGGAGATCGTGAGGAGGCTTGCAGCATAGTGATTTTTGCTCTCGTCTGTGTATGACTTACCCTTTCTGTTTTCCTTTTGTTTTGGTGATGATGAAGGTGATAGCTTGCTGCTTGGGTTCTTCCTTTTTCTGATTTGCAGGAGGCGATCAAGAAGACGGCGATGTTAACGTTGGTTTTCTGGGTTTACTGCTTGCATTTGTCTCTGTTTTTGCTGTGTGTACTATTTTTTTGTCTCTGTTTTCTGGGTTTCTTATTTCTGCTCCTCAATGTTTTTCTCAGTTCTCCATCCCCGCGTGAGGTTGCCTTTGCCCAGCTTTTATAAGGCCAGAGACAGCCTCTGTGGTGGTAACGGCCGGCCTACTAAATGCTCTGTAACCGACGCCTTCAATGAAGAAACGTACAGGTTGGCTGTCAACAGATGAAACGTCTCTGCCTTTAATGGCGAAGCCGTTGCAGAGGAAGAAGACGAGTGAACGGTCGCTGCAAAATGACTTCGTTTTCCAATTCTAAAGGCTGCTTTCAATTTGGTCCTTGGAATTCTTGTAATTTTGCAATCAAGGCCCTAGTTAAAATGTGATTTGATCCTTGCGTTTCCGCGCCATTTTCAAGCTAGTCCTTGGATTTTAATATTTACAATTTGGACCCCAATTAAACCCCAAACCTTGATATTTCTTCAATTAGGTCCCTGATTCCATTAATTAAATTAATGCAAAGTTTAATTAAGTTTCAAAACTTATCAATTTTTCATTTAAGCCCTTGATTTGATTAATTAAACTAGTCAAGAGTTTAATTAATCTCTAAACTTCCAAACATGTTGCCCTTAACCCAAATTTTAATTCATTCTTCATTTTTATAATTTCACTCATATTTTTTTAATAAAATAGAAGAAGTCAAAAATTAGGTTATGACACATCAGATTAAAACAAATTTAAAAAGAAAAATAGAACGAGAGCGTGCGACTGAAAAAACAATAAAATCACATGTTTTTTGAAGTTAAATGAAAAAATTATTTTTTAAAAAAAGTCAAATGAAAAAAAAAGAAATTCAACTAAAAAGGATAATTTGTATTTTATTATTTTTAACTTTAAAGGTCTAAAAATACATTAAATAAAAAAATATAAAATAAAGTCTACAAAACTTTTTAAGACGAACTCATTAATATCAAAATATGTCTTTTTTCTGGCCGACCAATGTTCTCTTATCTCATTTTGATAGTGACTTTCTTTTTCATTCCTTAATACCTAGAGGTCAAAACGAAAACAAAATAAGACTTATGATCTAAATATAATACTCTCAAACAATAAGGATAAAAAATGTAAAAACAAAATTAACAATTAAGGGATCAAGCTGAAGTTTTTTGTGCCCTTTTAATAGTAAAAATTAAAATGCCTTGTTTTGTTTTTTAATTTTGATCCTTAATTTTTTTTTCCAAACAACCATTCAAAATCGATGTGTAATTCACCTATAGAACACCTTGAGCATACACTAAAATGTAAATAAAAGTAAATCCTAATAAATAAATTAATATAAATATAAAATACAAGGGTGAAGTCAAATAAAAAAAAAACTTGAGGATCGAAAAAAAAGAAGAAAATATTGTAATGAACAATGAAACACATAGTGTTTCTGTGAGTAAAAATGATTTTTGTTTTAGTGTCTTTTTTAACTAAGAAGAGGCTTAAAAGCCTTCAAACGGCTAGCTAGGCAAATAAAAGTTGTTGATAGCAATAAATCTACATAAATTACAATCATGCAGAGCGGAGCAGGGGATCAAAAAATAATAATTATAGTCATTAAAATTACTTGTGTTCTCAGCATGACCGCCCCCATTAAGCGCACTCGACTTCATATTGTGGAATCCATCACGTGCAGAACTAAAGTAACATTGCTTTTTGTTGCGATATAAAAAATAATATAAATGCAAAACACGTGACATAAATTGCCATCGAATTACATGATGTTTTGTTGGAAGAAGACTTTTCAGGCTGTTACGCATTCCCATCGAATCAAAAGGATGGCATTTTTTCACTCAATTGCAACCTCACCGGGGACCAGAAAAAGTTTTTTATTTATTTATAATATTTTATGTTTTTATTGCATATTGTTTCATATTTGAGCACGAGAAAGCATGTTGATTTATTTTGTTCGTGGTTATTATAGTGTCGGAAATTTTTTATTAACGATGTGTTGGTTCTTGAATTTGCAAGAAAAAAATCTAGGTTTTAGGGCTGAAAAAAATAAATAAAAAGGGACCAAATTGGAGAATGAGACAGAGAATGAGGAAAACATTGAATTTTTTTTAAAAAATTGCAATGCTTTTTTTGACATTTTTAGCCTTGGTATTTGGTGGATATTGTTTTTGGTCCTTGTAATTTCCACTTTTTATTATGGTTTAAAACCCTTTTTTTTGTCATTTATTGGTCCTTGTGTTTGATGAAGAAAAGTGAAAGTAATAAAAAATGAAAAAAAAAATGAACACATTTTAGTTATGAAAACTATTATTTATTTCACTAGAAAAAATAGATCGAGGTTGAGTGAAGATATTTTTTCAATTTAATTTTATGTTTTTACACAAGTTTAATAAATTAATTTATTAATATTATAAGGATGTTTAATAAATTTTTGTAGCTAAAACTAGATTGAAAAACAAATTTGTACTAAAAAAAACATTAACCTAATTTTTCATGCGTGTCTTTAATGGTCCCGAACTAGGTAGAGAGACGTGCTAAGGCAGATGAAAAGTTATCCATCCATTTGCCAGGATAAAAGAATAGAAGGCCAGGAGCGTGGTCATGCTGGCCCGCACGTGTGGCCATCTCTTTTACTAGGGCAGGCTCTCTAAGCCACACATGCCTAGACGTTTGGCCCGTTGTTTTTACTTTTAGCTTTCTTCTTCCCCTTGGTTTATGTTTGTATAAATTAAAATAAATTAGTGAAGTATGAGTTATGGCAAGTCCGACCTAGAGGTTATTAAATTTTAATTGAGGTTAATTAAAATAAATAATTTACAAATATTATTAAGTAGTTCATTTGCTCATGCTTTGCCGGAATCTTAAAACACGTGATACTTAAATCAATTATTTTGGTGGATGAAATCCTGACAGCATCCTCTTTCTCCTTCACAAAAAAAAACTAAAAAAAAAAATAAAAGTTTGATAAAAAAAATATATTTTAAAAATTAAAATGACTGGTTAGCTAATACTTAAAAAAAATAAAGAATTAAAATAAAAATTTAAAAATCAAATTGACTATTTTAATTCACATGATTTAAAAAAAAGAATATTTCATCATGCTACGTAATTAAATGAAAAATCAAATTTTCAAAGGAAGTTGCTTTCATATAAAATTGGTGGACAGCATGCAGATTGCATCATGACATTCTCTCTGCAAAATATATTTATAGCTAAAAGATAGTGCTTCTAACTTTTCCCTTCTATATACATACATTTGTATATCACAAGAATTGCGCTAGATTAGCGCTAGATTATTTCTCTAGCTCCTTCAAAGTTTGCTTTCCGAAAAGTACACAATCACTTCTCTCTGTTGTGAATATAACCAAGCTTTGTCCTCCCAAAGATCCTGTCTCATTTCTCTTCTAAATCTTCAAATCTCTGCGTGTGGTTAAGTAGATGGAGCTGGCTATCATGGAGGTTCAAAACCAAGAGTACCCCAACACAGACCAAGTGGTTCTATTCATAGACCAACCAGACTCCAAACTCAAAATGTCGTCGCCACCACCACAGCAAGAAGATTCCAAACTCAAACAGTCACCATCATCACAGCAACCAGACATTAAAGACTCTAAATTAACCCAAGCAAGAACAAAAACCCTCCGCCGTCTCAACTTCTCCAAACCCAAATCTCGTTTCACTGAAACTAACTACCCTCCCCATTCCAAAACCTTCCCTGAATCCGAAGAATACCAACCCTTGAACCCTCCCGAAAGCGCTACCTCCACAGATGAAGACGATGATGAAGAATGGTTTGAAAATGAAGAAGAAGAAGTTGATGCTGGAGAGGCCAAAAAACATTCCAAGTATCGAGCGAAAAGGAAAAGAAAGATAAAAAAGAGAGCCGTGATTGAGTTCATATTGTTTCTCATAATCATGACCTGCTTAATTCTCTCTTTAACAGTTGAATCCCTACAAAACAAGGTCCTATGGGGTTTAGTTTTATGGAAATGGTGCCTTATGGTCCTGGTTCTCTTCTGTGGCCGCCTTGTGTCGGTTTGGGTTGTAGGTTTTCTTGTTTTTCTCATAGAACGCAATTTCATGCTGAGAGAAAAAGTACTCTACTTTGTTTTTGGTTTGCGCAAGAGTTTTCAGCATTGTGCATGGCTAGGATTGGTTCTACTTGCATGGATGAGTATGTTCCATGATGTCCACAAATCCAACAAGGTCTTAAAGAGGGTTTTCCGTGTTCTGATTGCTGTCTTCATTGGAGCTACAATATGGTTACTAAAGATTTTACTTGTCAAGGTTCTTGCTTCATCTTTCCATGTTGCTACTTTCTTTGACCGCATGAAAGAAAGCGTCTTCCACCACTACATTCTCGATACACTCTCTGGGCCACCATTAGATGAGGATGAGAGAGAAACTCCTCGTCGACGGACGCTAAGGCATTCGAAGACATTGCCGGCGAAACTGAGGGAGAGGGCATCGAGATCTAAGAGGTATGAGTCGAGGAGCATCGATATGGAGAGGTTGAGGAAGTTAAGTATGATGAGCAGGGCAACTGCTTGGAATATAAAGAGGTTGGTGAGTTACATCAAGTCTTCAGGGCTGTCAACGATTTCGAGGACGGTCGATGATTTTGGTAATGCAGAATCGGAGATCAACAGTGAATGGGAGGCTAGAGGCACTGCTCAAAGAATTTTTAGGAATGTTGCCAAATCCGGTGCCAAGTAAGTTTAATTTCTTCTGCTAGCCTTTCTGGTTATATGAACATTTGATATTATACAATCCTTAGAAGAGACCATACAGTAGAGATAGTTAATCGATCTCAATTATCCTAACCTTGCTCGGTTAATTATTAATTTTTTTGTTAAGGGTTAACATATCTGGCATCATATATATCATGATTATTAGAAACTCGACAATGCTTCAATTATTTTGTCCAAAAATGAAATTGGGTCTTGAATAGCCTAATTTTAGTTTATTTTCACTAAATTTGGTACACACATAATTATCTCTTTATTAACCCTTAATTAATAAAATGTGAGCAAGATTCAGTACCAAAAATTTTAATTTTTATTTAAAATTAATATTTTTATAGTATTTTTGAATCATTTTGATGCGATATCAAAAATAATTTTTTTAAAAATAAAAAAATATTATTTTAATGCATTTATGAGTGAAAAGCATTTTGAAAAGCAATCGCAATCATACTCCTAAACATACCCTTAAAGTGTTTGGAAACGTGGTTTTAATCATGTTTTCTTACAAATTTAAAATATTTTTTACTTAGCCCTGTTTGTTTATGGAAAATGGTTTTTTTAAAAAATAAATTCCTGAAAAGTGAATTATTTTTTTATATTTGGTAGTATTATGAAAAATAAATTGAAAAATATTTTTCAGTATTTAGTTATGTCATGGAAAATGGGTTAGAAAATAATTGTTAATATTTTTTTCGAGTTTATTAAAATAATGAAGAACAAATCTTACAAATAAAAAAGTTAAATGAGAAACAAATTGAAAAAAAATCTAATTTTATAATTATCTCAAATAAAATAAATAACAATCAAAATAATAGAGATCAAATCTAATGATAAAAAAGGTTGAAAAATGATAAAATTAAAAAAAAATTACAATTTCATAAATTATTTCAAATAAAATAAATAAAAATCAAAAGAATGAAGATAAAATCTAATAGATAAAAAATTTCAATTAAGAAAATAATAAAAGAAAAGCAAATAATAATCATAAAAATAAAAACCAAAATTGATATAAAAATCAAATTAAATCAAATTCTGAGGGATGAAATTAAAAATATAAGCAAGATTTAGTACCAAATTATATATATCATAAACTGAAATGAATCAAAGTCTAATGACTTATTTTTCTCATAAATTATTCTTTGTTTATTTTTAAGGACTTTCTACCTTTCTCATAAATTATTTACGTCCTAGTCGATTTCTTGACAGTGGCATTCATCGGTGGTTTTGTGGGGGCTAGGCACGTTCATCACGCCTGGAAAACCCCTAGACTACTTTTGCTTAAAAAATTATTCAAAATGATGGTTCAACTTCATTGCCAAATAAGCCCTAAAAACGAACACGGTCATTTGGTGGGGACAACTAGCTGGCTGCCAAGAACAATATGCATGCTCGTATTTTCTATTCGTAATCATTTCGTGGGCACAATTTAATCCCAGCTGGCAATCAAACGAGGTAAGGCTGAGAGATTTAGGGTGTTTGGAAACGTTGTTTTAATCATGGTTTTTTTTTTTAAAATTTAATTTTTTTTATTTAAAATTATTTTATTTTTATGTTTTTAAATTGTTTAATTTAATATATTAATATAAAAAATAATTTGAATTGCAATCACTATTATATTCATAAATACCATTAATCTGGTTCGCATAGAAAAGGAAATGGACGTAAGACCCATTGCTCATTAAATTTAATACTACATTTGAAGTTAATCTTCCCATTACGCATTGATTAAAAAAAATGCCTTCATAACGTGTGCCCTTATGGCATATTATATAAAAAAATATTATGCAAAATAGAATTATCCCAGGAACATCAATTTCTTAACATGTAATAGTAAATATTCTTTAAAGTTAATTTTTCTTTTCTTTTTTTAAGCTATTGAAATACTTTTATTTTTATTTTTAAAATACATTTATTAGATTTTAAACATCAATTAATTTTATTAGTATTTTATATATCTAATTAACCTAATCCACAATTCAACCTAAATCAACATTAGCATTTCAAACACATGATTTTGTTAATTCACAATTAACAACCTAAAATTACTAATTAAAAACTTAAATTACTTCTAACTAACCTAATTTCTAATTCAAAACCATAACATTCAACAAAATCAAAATAACACTAATTAAACATAAATTCAATCAAATTAATTAAGGAGAAGTGTTCAATATACCTCTAAAAATAAAATATGGGTGGTGATGGTGACCGGTGGTTGCTGTTTTGGCTGAAAAATTTCAGACCAACAGTTGGTAGTGAGAAAACGAGAGGCTTTCGCGTGTAGAGCAAGAGAGAGATATGGGTGATGTAGAGAGAAATGATTGTTTAAGGACTAATGGAGGTGTTTTTGGCGGTGGTGAGAGGGGAGGAGCGAGCGGGCAAGGGAGTGTGTGTGTGCGTGTCTGAGAGAGAGAAGGGGGGGAAGAAGAGAGAGGGGAAGAAAAGTATATCTTTATCTCTAATTCAAAATGAGTTGCAAATGCCATCCAAAAAATACAAGTCGCATGTGACATCTGCGACACCACTAAGACCGTTGAAAAAATCTTTATGAGACGGGTTCAATGACACCAAGAAAGGTCACCAATAACGACTTGAGTGGGCCATAAGAAAGGCTCAAAGACAAGTGAGCCTCGATACCTTAGAACAACTCATGTGGCCTACTCCGTTTACCATTTGTGACTTTCTTTAGTGTCGTTGGACTTATCTTGTCAAGATCTTATTTATGGTATCAATGTTATCATCATCGAAGCTTCGATTTACTCCCAAGATCTTTTTGTTTTTTACTTTTTTCTCTCTCTTCCGTCTTTACAAATTAGAAGGTGAAGAGAGGAGAAATAAAGAATAAAAAAATAACCTCGAAGGCACACCGATGCTCCGATGATGGCACCACTAATATCATAAAAAATCTCAACAAGATGAATCTAACAATACCAAAGAACCTCACAAACAATGAACGGAATGGGCCACACAAGCGATCCAACGGTTCTCACTTTCCTTTAAGCTGTTTGGGTGACCCACTCCGATCATCGTTGGTAGCCTTTCTTGGTGTCATTGAATTTTTCTCATCACAATCTTTCCAACGGTGTTAGTGGTGTTATCATCGGAGTTTTGTTGTGCCTCTAGGGTTTTTTTTTTCTTTTTTTCTTTCATTTTTTCTCTCTCTCCTCTATTTTTATTGAATCTTATGTCTAACAACTTTGCAATTTAAGAGAGTCACATATGACCCTTGCGACTCACAAATTGCATATGTCATATGCAACTCTCTAAATAGTGTTATTTTTATAAATACCTTTTGCACTGAGTTATTTTATTATTTTCTTTACCATGCTAAAAACAAAAAAAGTACACTTGTTTCCATTTTGGTTAATTAGATATTTTGGTTGTCATCATCTCAAATTAATTTATTCTCTAACTTTTGAGTTTCACTTAATCAGAAAAGAAAAAAAATTAAAAATAATAAAAATAATAAGTAAAGAAAAACATGAGCCATGTAAAATTTATGGTTAATTAGAGGATGCTAATCAGGGTGCCCACGCCACGCTGCTAGCTAGATTAAAAGTTGATTTAATCATAAAAATAAAGAAAATACATGGATGATGTTAAATTTTGAGTTGATAATAAAAAATCTAAAATATGCATTGAAACCTTGGTCAATATGTTGAATAAAATTAATAAAAAAAATTATTTACGTAAAAAAATGCTAAAAAGAGTTGTTAATGACAATTAAAAACTAGACTGAAACGTCAATCGATGGATGCGACATGACATTCTATATATTCATAATATTTATTTAATTATCTATCATTTTGTTTTGTGAGCGAAAAATAAACTTTGAATAAGAAACAAAACACCTTGCTAGCATGGTTTCTTTGTTTTTTATTTGTTGAGCATTGCCCCATGTTGTAGGCCATTTGATGGCCTGGGTTCCAAATCAAATCGTGTTGGAGTTGATTTGGCAAGTGTCATTTGATCAAAGGGCCCAATCATGACTCGGTTGCCTTATTTAAAATTCGATATAGATCCAAAATAATTTCATGAAGCTTCCATTTCAAACCTTTGTCTAACTTGATCAAGCTCAAGGACGAAACAACAAAATATCAAAGGAAAAAATCATAAAAAAAAAAGAGTTTAGGGAGCAAAATGAAAAGACAATGCCATATTAGATCGACCTTTGTCAACATAGTCTAATCGACTAAATGTGCGGTCATGGTCTTGACATGATCATAATGAGCTAACTCGATTTAGCTAGTTGTTTCTTCCACCTCTTTTTCACTTCTTTTCTCCTTGGTTAGGCCTTCATTGGGCTTGTGTGAGATGAAGTTTAGAGGTAAATTATAGAGCCACAAAAGAATAAGGGAGAAAAAAAAAAAAAAAAAACCAATAGTTTTTAGAGATCCAAAGGCCAAATGAAAAAAAAAATCTCTATCATTTCCTTTCCCTTTCTTTCTTCCTAGTTGAGACTTCATTAAGCTTAGGTGCGATAGAGTTTGGGATCAAATTAAAGAGCTATCAAATAATCAGGAACCAAATAAAAAAAATATAATAGTTATCAAAGAACTAGGGACTAAATAAAATAAACAATAAGGGACCAAATTAAGAAAAAAATGACGGAATCTGTCATGTTTGGACGATGCACGCGTTTTCCTTTGGGGCCCGATACAACTCTTTTTTATGTCGTCAGAATTGTTTTTTCATCTCCTCTATCCCACGAAGGTGCATGTCGTTGATGAAAAAAAGATGAAGTTTTGACATCCTTTTTACTTGTAAAAAATCTTTTGTGGTCATCCATAGTGATTTGTAAGACAGATAAAGGTTTTATTTTTAAAAAATATTTTTTTCAATAATGCTACTTATTTGATTAGTGAGGTTAAATAAAATCTTTAAAATATTTCAAGTTTTAATGTGAATAATTTGCATATAACTGGACTAAAATGGTGTGATTGGGTGGTATGTGTCATAAATCCAATAATGAGACTAATATAGGAAACATGTTGGGGTATGTATGCATAACATTGACAACGAGCTCTCTTTAATTTTTGTGACCATGAATTTATGTTGTCGAGCATGAATTCACTAGCTTCAGTTCTTAACAAAACATCTAAAGTGGCTTTGGGATCCTTGTAATACCCCAACATAAGTTCAAATGCAAGTGTTAGGATCCTTTTAATACCCTAACATAAGTTCAAATGTAAGTGATACAAAGAGTATGTTGAAGAAGTTTTGTACAATGATCATTTTATAATTACTATATATGCCTATTTGTTTGACATATTTTTCCCATTTTTGAATGTTTCAAGGTATATAGACGAGGAAGATCTATTGAGTTTCTTAAAGACCGTGGAGATTCATACCATATTTCCTCTCTTTGAAGGAGCTGTTGAGACTGGAAAAATCACAAAATCTTCTTTCAGAAATTGGGTGGTAAAAAACCCAAAACCCATTTGCTTTATTTTTTGTTTTAAAGGCTCTCCTTACTTTGTTTATATGCAGTAAACAAGAAAAGTCCTCCTAAGTTAAAAGATGCTTGCTTTCAAATTAGGATTAATAATTTGTTGTGTAGTTGAAAAGGAGATTTAATGCTTAATTAATTATCACATCATCACCAACTGATCAAGCCTATATGGTGTGGATTCGATTCCAGGATTCCATATATAGTACCATTTTCTCTCCTTTAACCCCTCTAATAAAGGACTAAAATAGGATTTACTTTTTCCTGTATTTATTATGGGAAAGAACATCAATAATTTTTTCAAAGACAATTAATTTTTTTCTTTGCTATGTTTATGTTTTCAATTGCTAGGTGCATGCCTATGTTGAGAGAAAAGCTTTGGCACATTCCTTGAATGATACAAAGACTGCTGTCCAGCAACTTCACAAGTTAGCAAGTGCAATAGTGACTGTAATTATAATTGTGATCTCCCTGTTGGTAACGGGATTAGCGACGACCAAGGTTTTAGTTGTTTTCACATCTCAACTGCTACTCGTGGGGTTCATGTTCCAAAACACTTGCAAAACTATCTTTGAGTCCATCATTTTCGTCTTTGTTATGCATCCTTTTGATGTTGGCGATCGTTGTGTTATTGATGGCGTACAGGTAATTTTTTTTATTAAGCCCTAACTAGCTAGCTAGTCATAACATAATTGAACCTAATTGAGTGAATATATATATATATTGCAGATGATTGTGGAAGAGATGAACATTTTGACAACTGTGTTCTTACGGTATGATGCGGAGAAGATATATTATCCTAATTCTGTTCTTCTTACAAAGCCTATTAGTAATTTCAGAAGAAGTCCAGACATGGGGGATGTTATTGACATCACCATTGATATCTCCACTTCTGTTGATGACTTCAATGCTCTCAAGAAAGCTATACAACTGTAAGTTATTAATCTCATTTGCATTTAAAATATTTCTAGTGTTAGACAAAATTAATTCTTAAAGTAATTAAGTAGCTTGCCTAAACCACACTTGTTTTGCTAATAAAAATTGATATTTTCTAGATGTTAGTTAATTATTACAGAATTTTCTTTATATATCTAGCATATTATGTAACACATATATTGGTAATATGCAGATAAAATGCAAAAGCTTTAGAGATTGGTCAATTGATAATTAGCATTTGTATTAGTTTTCAAGAAAATACCATTATGAAATACTGCAGATACATTGAGAGCAAACCAAAGCACTGGAACCCAAAGCACACATTGCTGGTGAAGGAGATAGAAAATGTAAACAAGATGAAGCTAGCTTTATGTGTTCAACACACCATGAACCATCAAAACTATGGGGAAAAGAGCGCTCGAAGATCAGAGCTTGTTTTTGAACTAAAGAAGATTTTTGACAACCTTGGCATTAAGTACCATCTCCTTCCACAACAAGTACATCTTACGCATGTAAACATGATCGGCAATGGGGAAGTGTCAATGTAATCTTGATACAAATGCAATTATTTGGAGTGGAAAATGAAAATTATCACACGTTCAATTTGAAAAACTTAGTAAATTGCCCTTTTTATGTTCTGAACATTCATGTTCCTTTATCTATGAAAACATTCATTGTGACCTATACGGACCTGGACCGGTCCTATTCATTGGAAAGTTAAGATATTATGCCTGTTTTATGGATAATTTTTCTAAATACACTTGGATTATACCTTTGTAAGAAAAATCCAACTTTGTTAACACTTGTTTAGCTTTTGAACAACATGTCAAATGACAATTCAAGAAACACATCAAGGTTTTTCATTTTGATGGTGGAGGACAATTCATAAATTCCAAACTATCCTCTCACTTCATTTCAATTATTATCCATCATTAGGTATCGTGTCCTTACACTCAAGAACAAACAAGTATAATTGAAAGACGTCATCGGTTAATACGTGAACTTAGTATGATAAATTTATTCCATAGTGGTACACCTCTCTTTTTATGGGTATGAGATTTTACTACCGCAGTATACCTTATTAACTGATTGTCATCGTTTGCTCTTGCATTTGAAACTCCATACTTTATACTTGATATGCATGTTATTATAAAGCAAATCAAATGCCAAGCAGCTAGGGCGTACTAGGGATGCTAATACCTTTCCTTTACGCAACCAGTCCCTTACCTTAGAATCTCTGAAAGACTAGTCAGGGTTCCTAGTGACCATAATACTAGGTGGCGACTCCTCTAAATGAGTCTTTAAATCAAAGCGCAAACCTAACGGGTCTCTCGATCACCTTAAGGCTCGTGTTGTGGCTAAGGGAAACCATTAAATTCGATTAAGCCTTGAAAAAATTTCAATTGAGTCTTTAAACATCCAAACTTGAATTTTCCTCCTCAAATTAAATTTTCTTTGTCAATGAGGTATTCATTAGTAAAAGATATATTATCAAATCCAATTTTGATCTTCCTCAAATAGTCTTTGACCATTTCTTGGGTGTTCTAGTATGTTCTTCTCACTGATATATTTTTTTTGATTTTCTTCCAACATTTCTTTGAATTTTTTTTGTATTTTGTATTTTTTCTTTTTTTTTGTTTATGTGGGGCCCAAAAAATAGGTAATAACACATACATCGAATATGGATTAAGCTATTCAAAGGCATAATCTATGACTTCTTTGTTGAATATGAGCAAAAAATTCTTATTATGATTAATCTTAAAAGATCTTTTTCAAGTCTTCATCTCGGTTAAATCTTATACACATTGGAGAATACAAAACAAAAGGATGGGTTTGAGCCTCTCTCATAAAAAAAAGACAAAAATTGTTTTTATATGCAGTAATTTCCTAGCCTTGGTCCTTGGAGAATTCCCCCCAACAAGTTACATCATCTCAGATTATTTCCTATATTTAGAAAAATTTATGGTCTTAGCTTAGAAAATTCTATGAATTTTAGGATTATTGATCAGGTCTGCCTTGATACAATATTAATTATTAGGGAGTTAAGATCCTAAGGGCGTGTTCTAAGCCACTGCATGAAAGGTAAGCTTACTATCTAGTCTAAAAAGGGTCTATAATCTGCCCAGTGAACACCTTTCATAAAGGCAATGTAGAGTTTTATAAGGAATGATTGAGGCATAATATGATCATCATTACCAAGTAAATGCTCGGCTCATAGTTGTATATTTCATGAATCTGAACCTCGAATGAAAGTCAAGAGGCAGATCGCTGCTCCCCACTTAACTTAGAATTGAGTTTATTCAAAAATTAAAATGCATGAAGAAATTAATCCATACCCAATGTAAAACAAATGCATGAGCAACATGTAAAACTACATTCTAAAATTAAATTTCAAGGACCAACAAAAATAAATAAGCAAACAATCAAACAAACAAAGCTCAGTCCAACCAGACAAGTCTTTAATGGAGTCGTTATCCTGTCGTGACATGCATGGCGTCGAATGGTAGGGCTATCTCCTAGAATTGAAAGGGGTTTTGGGTTTAATCATAAGGTTATGATTTGAGAAAATCATCATTTAGTATCATTGTCACTAAGAAACCTATGGTCTATGAGAATATGGGTAAAAAGACTAGTTGTGCATAGAGAAGATACATCACCCCTAATGCGCCCTACCTAAGGTAAGTTGCATTGTTGATTGATTGTTATTGTAAGTCGTGTTTCTATATGTTGGTCTTATCTAAGGTTCAAGGTAGATCCCTCTTCGTGAGGAAATTTATACCTTATCATGTTAAATCCTAATCGTTCTAAGATCTAAATTTTAGCATCGCATTTATTTGCTACTTTGTATCTGTAATACCTGAGGGTAAACTTTACAAGGTAATTTTATACCCTCAAATATTAAAGTCTACATATAAATCCTAACACCACGAATACTAATTAAACAAATTAATTGTTATGAGAGGTTGACATCCATGGGTAGAGAGCAGGGAACTTGTCACAAGGAAGAAGATCGAAGAGCTTTGTTTATTCTTTGTGTTAGTTTCGATTCACAAATGGGAGATGAAGATGCGTTTGTATATGTAGACTGATAAATAGTTGAAGGAAAATGTTAAAGCTATTGTCGGTGTGCTGATGGGTGGGCTTGACTTTCGTGATGGTTGTCTTTCAAGTGTTGATGTGAGGGCTGTCAATCAAGAACGGAAAGGCTGATGTGAAAATTATGAGGGATTGATGCTAGCATCGATGGGGAAGGTTTGTGGTTATTGCTAGGTTTGGTCTGGAGAAGGCTATTGAAGCTGTGTTTTTTAACCAATGTGAGGGTAGTTTTTGCATAGTAGGGGGGTTACTTAGGGTGGTTGTGAGCCGTGGTGAAGAGGCTGTTACTGGTGGTTTTGTTGTTGAAGATGTAGGGTTGAAAATGATAGCTTTTTTTCTTTGTATGGCTGGCAACTCCTTTTGTCAAGATATGGTTAGGGTTTTTTTTGTGTTTGTATGAGTATGTGAGTTGCAGAGAAAATTATGAAAAATAGTTTTTTGATTTTGTTTTTGTCTCCCCTCCCTTCTTTTAGTGTGAGATAACCACCTATTTAAAAGCAAAATCATTTGTCTTTTTCCTCCGACCTAAATTTTTTGATCCCTCATTTTCTTCCTTTTCACTTTTGGTCCCTTTCTCATTTATTATATTTTTTATTTCTTATTTGTTTGTATTTTGAATTTTTTTAATAAAGCAGCGTCAACATCGACTCTATGAGAAGAATTAATCAATACGAGTGTTAATAACAGAACACGTTGAAAATAAATTTTTAAATTCTGAATTTTTTTGAAAAGACGCTGAAAATGTCACAAATACATCAAGAACATTTTATTTTATTTTTTAGTATTTCAAAAATATTTTTTAAAAAAAAAACAAGGGATGAAAACTAAGTTATGAGAATATTAATTCCAAATATTTTCCATACTCGACATATAACTTGTGAGGGAGTGCAAGGAGTTTACTAGACCCTTATCAGCTGGTTCGGTGAAGAGGGTATGTTGATGAGTAACAAAATTTTCAAGTTATTGCGATTCTAAGAAACTTCAACAATGTCTATTGTCACATTTTTCAAGTAATACGGTGTCGTTGTCGCTTTGTATGCTTTTCTGAATCTTCTTTCTTCTACTTCTCCTGGGATTCTTTTCTTGACTTTGTTATGAACTAGTTGCTTACTCACGGACTGCAGGTCGTATCCTCAACTTTTGCTGCCTGTCATTTCTTTCTCCCCATAACAAAGAAAAAGCATTCATAAGTTTACTCCATTTACCCATTCAAAAGCACCCAAAAGAAAGAAAAGTAGATATTAATTGTTTTCTCAGAGAAAATCCATGTGAATACTACTTGTGTTCATGTGACAAGACACTATCTTCCTCTTCTTCAATCCTTTAACTGGTGGTGCCAAAACATATATATTCCAGGTTACCTCTGTAATGGATAATCCCACCACAATTCCCTTAACATTCAAGTGTTAATATTCTTGGCTTTCTCTGTTATCAATAGCTTGACATTCATGGGGAAGCATGCATGGTGAGATTTAAGATTAGAGGGTGTTTGAAAGTGTAGTTGTTGTTGCTTTTTATATAACTTTTTGTGTTGAAATGTATCAAAATGATATTTTTTTTATTTTTTAAAAATTATTTTTGAAATCAGCACATCAAAAACGATCCAAAAGATACAAATTTTTTTTAAATATTTGCAAAAAAAATTGAGAACGCGGTGCAATACGGACACTAAAATGAGTTTTTTCGAGAGCAAAATAGAAAAGGATGTACCTTGGCACATTAAATCAGTATTAAAGGAGTAACAAAGTTATAAAATCATTAAACTAAATTACGATCTTTCTAAAAATACAACAAAATATGACAAAAGGTTACACTCGTAACTTTCCATTGTTTAATGCATTGAACTCTTTTCCGATTTGTTTTCTTTCACTACCTTATATAATGTAAAATATTTTGATATTAAATTAATGATCAATTTTGTAAGAAAGATTTTTAGCTTATTGTTAGAAAAAATTGAGAGATGAAGAATTAAATTTGACATGAAAAAACAAAACCCTTTTCTATAAAAAATATAAAAAAAATATAATTTAATCTTTTAAATTTAAATTGTTTATTATCTGATCCCTGTCATTTTAGTTGATATAGTTCTTAAGTACGTATATCATCTTTCTATTTTATTTTTAATTAAAAATTTATTATAGTAAAACATTTTTTACATAAAAAATTACCTTCAAACTTTATCTACAATAAAGCGTAGGTCCACTTGCTTGTTTTTTTCTTCTAAAGTTTGGTTTATTCGTAATTTGTTTATTTATTTTGTTACCATGCTTTGAGTTGCATGGTGGCTTGTGGACCATGCCTTAACCTTGTGGGGCCATGCCAGATAGCTAATGGATTTATCGTCTACACTACACTAATTATTTTTTATCTGGATCGCTATCCTTTCCTTCCCTGAAAGCTTTCTTGCTGGCACCATCGTGTCCAATTGCCTTGTTTGTTTTCTGTGTGGTCGACAAGAATTGGATGAGTAAAGGGGCCAAATTGTGCTAAATAGTAAAAACCTGAAAAGCAGAAGCCTGATATGACATGAGCATGACTTTTGCATATGAAAGCATTAGGATTGGAGATGGGGAGGTTGTCTGGTTGTTTTTTATAATATTTTTATTTAAAAATATATTAAAATAAATTTTTAATTTTTAATTATATATATATATATTAAAACTATTTAAAAATATAAAAAATAATAATTTTAAATAAAAAATTAAATTTTATCCAACTTCTACTTATAACACAGTATTCAACTATTATTTTTTAAAATAGTTAGATTATGTTTGGGAATGTGGTTATAATTAATTTTTAAAGTTTTTTTACTTATAAATACATCAAAATAATATTTTTTTATTTTTTAAAAATTATTTTTAACATTATTATATTAAAATGATTTAAAAATATCAAAAAATATCAATTTAAAAAAAAAATAAAAAATTTCAAAACTTTTTAAAAATGCTTGTAAAATGCAAGTATAAATAACCCTAAAATTCATCGAAAGCAGTACATCTACACAGATTACAATGATGAAGTGCTGAGAACTTAAAATAAAAATAATATATCTTTTCCGGCATGGTTGCCCCCACTGACTGCACTACACTTCATTTAGTGGTTAATCGGCCACGTAAAGAAGAACTACAGTAACACATCTATGCAAAGCACCTGACATAATTCAATGATGATCACTTGTAAGTCAACGCATTCCCATTAATACCATTTTTTTAAGTATACGTGGAAGTAAATTGAATTAACAATAATGATTGTTTTATTTTTAATTTAAAAATTATTTTTTTTGTTATAAAAAACATTTCTTGGTTCTAATAATTCATAAAAATATCATAATTATTAATTCTAATGTTTGGTAATGTAAAAATAATCTGTTAAAATCGAATCCGTTAAAACAAATATTTGGTAATGTAAAAATAAAATATTAATAAATACCAACAATTTTATAAAACTATGTAAGATTAGAAAGAAATAAAAGTGTCAACATGTTTGTAATAGGATATACTAGCTCAAGTAAGCATGTCAAGAACATACTTATCTTGCCGTAGCATAAGACTCATGCTAGTGGATTGAATCGAAGGGTGATCATTTTTAGTTTGGTTTGGTTTTTACTTAAAAAATAACCAAAATCAAATTTAAAAAAAAAACTGAAACCGATTCATCAAATCGACCGGTTTCGGTTTCGGTTTAGTTATTTTAGAATAAAAATCGAAACCTAACCGACTGATTTTGGTACTATTCAGTTCTGTTTTGTTTTGGTTTTGATTCAGTTATTTTATATTAAAAACCGAAAATTATATTGTTTTTTGGGGTTTTTTTTGTAATTTCTAATGGGTTTGGTTTCAGTTTTACTCGGTTTTTTCAGTTTGGCTTGGTTTTTTTATTAATTTCAGTTTGGTTTGGTTTTTTGGTTTCAAGTTTATGAAACAGAACTCGAACCAAACCGGTTGGTTTTTTTAAATATTATAATCGGTTTTTTTTCACAGTTTTTTTTTGTTTTCTCGATTTAATCAATTTTTAAATTTTTTTACTCACCCCTAATTGAATCTCAATTTCTAAAAATAATGAACAACTCCTAAATCTCAAACCTTAAACTCTGAACTCAGGAATTATATCAATTGTTCAAGTAAGACGGAGTGACTACCCATAAACAAGATATCATCAACATAAACCAAAAGGTAAAAGATATCAGCACCCGCATACAAGAAAAATAATGAAATGTCAACCTTAAAAGTATGAAAGCCAATAGAGAAAAGATAATCATTCAGGCGAGTCTACCATGCTTAAGGAGCTTGTTTTAAACCATATAAAGTCTTATGTAATCGACACATATGAGAGGAAAGAGAAGAGTCAACAAAACCTGGAGGTTATTGTATGTAGATCTCTTCAGCAAGCACTCCATTAAGGAAAACATTATGTATATCGAGTTGATAAATCATCCAACCATGAGAGACCGCAATGGAGAAAACCAACCGAACAGTCGCTTACTTAATGACATGACTAAATATCTTAGAATAATCAATATTTTTTTGTTGAATAAAGCATTTACCAACCAATCGAGCCTTATAATACTCAATATTGTCATCGATACGACACTTTACCTTGTATGTCCAATGACTGTCAACAATATTCATCTAATAATAAAAAGAATTAAAAACCAAATATTGTTAGAACGGAACGCCTAGATTTTATTTTTTATATCATCATGCCAAGTCTTATACCCGTGAGCATTAATAGAATTAGCAAAAAAATACCACTTACATTTTTTACATTAAAAATTAACTTCAAACTTTATCTACAATAAAGTGTAGGTCCACTTGCTTGTTTTTTTTTCTCAAGTTTGTTTTATTCTAATTAATTAATTTATTTTGTTATCAATGCTTTGAGTTGCATTGTGGACCATGCCTTAACCTTGTGGGGCCATGTCAGATAGCTAATGTCTTGTGCTATTTAAGATAGGGATTTATCGTCTACAGTACACTAATTATTTTTTATGTGGATTGCTATCCTTTCCTTCCCTGAAAGCTTTCTTTTTTGTCCAATTACCTGTGATCTGATTATTTTTTAAAATATTTTTTGATTTAAATAATATTTTTTTAATATTAATAAACTAAAATGATTAAAAAAATAAAAAAAATTAATTTTAAAATTTTTTTTTTCAAATTTTACCCGACTTTCATGAAAAAAAAAATACAATATCGAACGAGTGGTTTTCAGATGGCCAGGCAAATAAAAGACGTTGAAAGCAATATATCTACATAAATTACAGTCGTGCAGTGCAAGGAACTTAAAATAAAAAATAATTTTTCTTTTCTGGCATGATTGCCCCCATTGACTGCACGACACTTCTTAGTGGTTAATCGGTCATGTACACAAGAACTACAGGAACACATATATGCAAAGCACCTGACATGATTCAATGATGATTCCTTGGAAGTCAACGCTTTCCCATTAATACTGTTTTTTTTTTTTTTAAGTATACGTGGAAGTAAATTGAATTAGTAATAATGATTATTTTATTTTTAATTTAAAAATTATAAAAACATTTCTTGGTTCTAATAATTCATAATAATAATGCAATTATTAGTTCTAATAATTTAAAATATATCACCATGCAAAGTAAGTTTTCCATCTCTTTCAAAGAATTAAATGACCATAACAAAAAGGAAAATCTTGTATACAGGGACGAAGAACAAAAATAATCCGTTAAAATCAAATCAGAGGCTAGCCACCTTTCAATCTGTGGAGAACAATAATAGGGTTTGTTGTGTTGTTAAGGGTATTTTTGAAATATTATTTTTATTGTCAATTTCAAATGGATTATTATAACAAATCAACTCTGATTTGTTTTTATATATTTTTTTTGAAATTAGATTTCATATTTTAAATATAAAAATTGATTTAACCCCTTGAATTGAATTTAATTCATAAGGTTCCAAATATCATGTACAATAAAATAAAAAATCATTGTGATTACGACATTGATTCTCTTTTTTTGTTTTTGGTTCTTTAATATTTTTATGCTCTTATCATTAATTTGTTTTTATTGTTTTAAGTTGTGTTGATTAGGGATTAAGTTTGATAATTTATTTTGATTTAGTTTTTACTATATTATCACATTGTCAGAAAAAAAATCTTGACATTGGGTTGACATTTGATTTTATAAAAACAATATTCTTTTTTTTTATTTACAAAAACTTAAAAATAAAGGGAACAAAATTCAAAGTGAGGGGAAAATGGAACCTTGTTTTAACCTAAAACTAATTATTCAGCTTCTTTTGTCAGAAAAGATACTTGAGATTTTTCTCAATTTTCATTATGGACATTTAGTTTAAAATGTATGTGTTTTAGTCTCAAACTTTATTTTATTAACATTTAAGTTTTTAATTAAAAAAAAGAAAACGTCATCGAAAAATAAGAAGAGAGAGAGAGAGAGAAAGTCACTGGTTGTCTACATTTTAACAATAAAAAAATTATTTTTTGATGTCAATAAGTTCCATTCAACAATGGAGTTCTATTGAAGTGGTTTTTTTACCTATAATCTTGTCGAAATAATTGATTAGGGTTGAGAAATATATTTTTTTCTAACTAAAATTTGCATTTTTGGATCTATTTAGACTTGTTTTTGTTAAGAAATTGGTTTATTGGAATTCAAAGAGTGCTTTTTTGGTATTTCAAGTGAAAATAGGTTGAAAAGGATTTTAATGTCCTAAAACTCGGACCCCAATTTTCTAGTGATCTTCGACAGCCAAATAATATTGTAGATGAAGATGTTCATCACAGTTGATGACTTGACATCTAGTGTGTGTGTGTGTGTGTAGGTAGATGATGCATCATCTGTTCCAACAAAAAAAAATCAGCTTAGGCGAGTGGGGCTGAGTTTCTAGGTTTAGACACACTTGGCCTTTTGGGTAATTACCATAGGTTTTTGGGTTAATTTGACGAATAATATGTTCATTTTGGAATGATTTTTTTCATTTTAGTGTTTCAATCTTTTTTTATTATATTCTTTTGGGACCAATTTAATTACTTAAGCGTTCAATATGAGATAAAAAGAGAAATTCACAAAGCAATGATGAAAATGTAAAACAGTGCTTTAGAATTTTTTCTGAAACTTCAATACATAAAGTAAACAAACCCATCTTTTTTTTTTTGTAATTCATTTATGTTTTAAGTTAATTTATTAAAACAATTTATAGTATTATTAGTTTTTTTGTATATTTAAGTGTTTTATAGTTTTTTCCAAGAGAAATTTGTTGTCTTAATATATTATCTGTATGTTAAGGTTTGTTTGGGATTTAGAGGAAATTAAATTTTGTTGTCATTTAATGAAATTGAGTTTGATTTTATACTTTAGGTTTGTTATCATTGAAGAAATGATGATTATTTTAATTGGTACCAATCACATTTTGTCCATTTTATTATTAAGTTGGTAATTTAGGGGAAATTAATTTTTTTTTTTGGAGAATTGATCAAATTAATATTATTATATATAGGTTTCATAAGCAATGGATGGTTGTTTTTGGATGTATCAAGATTCACCCAAAGGGTTATATAGAAAAAATTATCTTTAAGAGTTTAAGGGTTTTATTATTTATGTACCTTTTAATTCGAAGAATATTAGTATAGGAAAAATTAGATGTTCATGCGTGAAGTGTAAGAATAAAAAGTCTCATCATAAAAATATTGTAATGATGCATCCACTTAAAAAGGTTTTGTCAAGAAATGTTTATGATTGTTTACACACGAAGAACTCTATGCTCCTTACGAAACCATGTTAGAAATAATTGTTAGCTCAACTTCAAGTTCTAGCAATATAAATAGGTTTATAGGAAATAGTAATTATTATAGGAGTAAGGTAATGAATGCAATGAGAATAATTAATAATTATTCAGGTAAAGGTTTAAGTAATATCCTTTAGATGGAAAATCAAATGTAAATGCATCTATGTTTTTTGAACTTTTAAAAGATTTCGATTAATCATTATGGGATAAGTGCATAACTCATAATTTGGTTTGGTTTGTGATCTTGATATTTTTTTTGCTTTGGTTTTGTTTTGTTTGGTTAGGTTTGTGATCATGATTTTGTTTGGATTGATTTGTGATTCAAAGAGAGACTTTTGAATTTGTGTATATAAAGAATTTTTTTTTTTATGTTTTGTGTGGAGACCATGTTACTTTTGATATTTTTTTTATATGGTTATGAGTTTATTACATTTAAATTAAAAATTAACTTATATTATATTTTGGGGATGATGAAAAAAAGTTCAAAGAGAACTACTATTACTACTGGTTCAACCATATAATAGTATTGGTGATGTTAATGCTCATGCTATTAATTTAGGTATCGATCATGAAGAGACATCATATGCACATGATATCGACCGAGGCTCATCTATTATAGATAGAAAAGGTGGAATCCCTTCTTCAAGAGAGCCATTTTCCAGCAAATTATTTATAGAATGAAAGGATTACCACTTTATGTAAGTTATTTATTATGTTTTGGTTTATTTTAATATTTACATTAAATGAAAATGGTTGATTGTGTGTGAATTTTTTTTTTAATTTCTATCAATATTTTCTAGATATATACTTCCTATATTGTGTAATTTTCTATAATATACCCCCTCAAGTTAAGATTGGAGGGTCAACTCTGCCACGACTAAAATTAGGATTATTGTTATAAGTGGCAGAGGATTGATAATGTTCAATAATAGTAGAGGGTTGTAAAGGTGGCATGGGTAGGAAAGCAGTAGTAACAACCATGGATTGAAGGGAGGTCTTGTGAAGGAATTCATGGGTAATGAGATCGCTATGAAGATCTACATACGAAAGAGGTTCTACCTTGATCGCAAGGCTAGTTACCAAGTCTTTGAACTCACTGTGAAGACCATAAAACACATACAAATTGAAATCTTCAAGAGAAACTAGTTAGCCAGCAGTGACTAATTTATTAAATAATGATTTGGCCTTTTGCATATATATAATGATTTAAGTATCACCTTAACGAAGATCTTGAAAAGATCCATAAAGTTGTAGAATGCGAGAATTAGACGGGGAACCGAGGGCTTGCTCTAGATTACACCAAACATAATGCGAGATTTGACAATCAACAACAAAATGCAGTAAATCCATTGAAAGAGAAGAAAATAATGCACTTAGAATAAGTTGATCATATTGTTTTCAATTAAGAAGAGAAGGATTAGTCTATAGAGAAGAACCAGCAGCAAAACCATATGAGAAGGAGAACACAACAAGGAGCCATCAACAAAGTGGAAAATACCCTAACTAAGAAGATATGGCTTCATCTGCATTCATCGATAGAGATAATTGATATTTGTAAGCTTAAAAAAAATCACTTATTTAGTATTATACAAGTGAACAATTGTTGTAATCGAAGCCTCCATAGGGGTAAAATGCACGACAATAGCAGTGTAGGAAGGTCCATTATTCAGGTCTGTAAGGGAAGAGGTTTGCAGTAGTTAAGAAGCACAAACAGCCTGTAGGCCTTCAGTCTGTGGAGGAGCTACAATATCAGTCAGTTGTGGGAAAAAATCAGCAACCAAGGCAAAATGAATAGCTGAAACACTAGTTAGGTGTGAGGAAGAGTCGGCAACCAAGGTAGAGTCCATTAGGGAGAGTGAAAGAGAATTTTAATGTGTTAAGGCTCTGATACCAAGTTGAAGAGAAATAGAAGGCTTAACCTATTAGGTAGTCATTCTTTCACACACACACACACACACACACACACACACACACACACACACAAAATTAAGTCTATCAATATTTCCTATATATACACATTCTATATTGTGTAATTTCCTATAATAAAGACCAAAAAAAATATTTGGTTTTTATAATTGGTTAATTTGCTTTTTTTCTCAGTTTGGTTATTTTAGTTTTTTGATTTAATTAGTTTTTTAGTTTTTTACTCAGCATATCTTCATGGAATTTTCGTTTAAACCCTAAGTACAATTTTATATTGCCTAACAAGATTCTTGAGGAATCCTAATTTTTTTAAAATATCATTTTTGATGTGTTTATGTGTATTGGACATTAATAACTCTTCAATTTAGTCATAAATTCCATCCTATCCATGCCTAATAAAGGCCCAATCAGGAAAGAAGAATGCAAGTGAAAAGAAATAAATAGTTAACCAACTTGATTATGATCATATCCATGACCCAAGTCATAAATTTAACAGTTAAGTGGGTTGACCGAGGGTGATCCAATATGTCATCGTCATAATATTAAAAAAATAAAGTTGTCATCTTGAATTTTTTTTACACTAACCCAATTTTTTATCAGTCATCTAGGTGATATTTGCACCCATCAAATAGATTATGTCACATCATAAAAACTTCTATATGATTTAATTTGAAGCTTATGCTAAATAAGAAATCGAGTTAGAAGGTTTTAAGATTGACATGTTGGACCAAATTTAATGATATTGTCAAAGAGTTTCTCATATCCTACCTATTTTTTTACATTAAAAAACATCACTATATTTTTTAAAAATTTTGCCATCTTCATTCAATTTAATCTTTAATTCTATAATAACTCTTTTATTGAGTCCCGAATTTCATCCTACTCAAGCTAAAGCCCATTTTTTAAAAAATTGCTAATAACTTTTCAATTTAATATTAAATTTCATCTCATCCAAACCTAATAAAGGCTAACTAGAAAAGAAGAAGAAAGAGACAGACGACCAATGTGTTTACTTTACTGCATTGTGATCATATCTATGACCTAGATTGTGAATATAAATAGCAGGTGAATTTATGAATATTGTGTCTTCTTGCACTTCGAATCCCTTTGCCTTGTATATCTGTATTTTCTCTTTGCAGCACAGGCAGTGCCATTAGTGAAGACACTTACCTTCAAAATTATGAGCTAACTGATATTTGGAATAGCGCAAAGTGCAAACAGAGACATACTCGGAGAGCTCTACCAACAACCGGTGAAAAGTGTTCTTTCTGTACCGATCAATGTCCCCTTCACATGCTTCAATCAAGAGAAAAAATCAGAGCGATCATCTTGTATCTTAAACATAAAAGGATGGCTACATTGGAGCATCAAATCACCATTCCTTAGCCAGATCTCATCACCATCTTGCTTGGTTTGCTAAATGAAGACAATTCTGTTGTGTATCTGATGATGAAATTGTAGATAATGCTATATATCAATATAATGATAGCAGGACATGACACAACTTCCATCCTCAGTTTCTTGATCAAGCTTTTAGTCAATGATCCGTCTGTTTATGGCAGCATTGTTCAAGGTATGCTACTAAATTGATTCCACAAAGACCAAACAATAATTTCCCAAATTCATGAAAATCTCTAAAATTTGAGACTGCAGAACAAGAGGACATTGCCAAGAGTAAGGTGTCAAAGGACCTATTAGCATGGGATGATCTCGCAAGAATGAAATACACATGAAGATCAGTAGCAATGGAGTCTGTAAGGATGACCCTTCCTGTGTTCTGTTCCTTCAGGAAGGTCCTAAAAGATTTTGAATATGAAGGATACCTAATTCCAGAACGATGGCAGGTATGATTCAAGTTTCTGCATGTTCCCTTCTGGTTGTAACTTAATCACAAATACTACAAGATAACGTGTATATAAATACTCCGCTAAGTTTCAACCTTCTGACTCGGGTAATCTGGGCAGCCTGCATGACAAACATGTTGGTGGGAGAGACCACTAGTGGTGGCTTTGAAACACTCGGAGGGGATAAAACACACTGTTTTATTTCAACAAACAAATAGCTTACAATACTGAAAAGCTTACAATACACGCCCTCTCTTTCTCTCTAGTGTTTCTCTCTACTCTCTCCACACAATTTAACATAAGTTCAGCTTGCTATTTATACACGAATTCAAAACAAGATAATTCAGCCTTCAAGTGTGAAGGCGGTGTGTGGCAAGCAAGCAAACAAAACGTGGTCAAGTACGGGGTCGGGTGGGGGTGGTTGCCTTCCTTGACCTTCTGGATTGAGTTTAAGTTTCAACAAATCTCCCCTTTAAACTCAATCGAGGGATGTCATGCCAAGCATGAACTTTAATCGGATAAATACTTCTCATTTCAATGCCTTCTCTTTGCTTGTAGCCTTTATCCATTAATTTGGCTTTCGTCTTGTAGACCCTTTTGACACCTATTGCTTTCTTGTTTTCTGGTGGATGAGTCGGCTTCCAAGTATCATTCTTCTCAATAGCATGTATTTCTTCATCCATTGTTGTTATCCATTTCTCTTCTGTGATAGCTTTGTTGAAGCTAAGTGGGTCATTATCTGCAAAGAAACAAAATAGAGTTGTATCTTTGATGACTTGCGTGGCATCGTACAACTTGTCAAGATTTCTCATCCTTCTTGGTCCTTCTGACGATGAGGATGCTGCTGCTGGTGTTGATGATGATGCTCCTGGTGTGTTCCTCCTATTGAATACAGGGAATCTGTGTACCGGACTTTGTGGTTCAGCTATTGGTATAATCACCAGACTTTGTGGTTCAGCTGCTGGTACAATCGGTTCTTCGACAAGTACTGTTGGTACTTCTTCACCTTCAAGGATCAAATCAATGTTGATCCATCTGACTGCTTCTTGATCATCATTCCATTCCTAAGATTTATCTTCTTCAAAGATAACATCTCTACTCATAATCACCTTCTTCGTGATGGGATTATACAGCTTGTATCCCATCCTTCTTTCACCATATCCGACAAAGATGCATTTCTCGCTTTTATCATCGAGCTTTCTCCTTCTTGCATCTGGGATCTTTGCATATGCCACACAACCAAAGACTCGTAGATGAGTAACACTTGGTTTGTGACCACTCCATGCTTCTTTTGGAGTGACAACTTGCAAACTTCTGGTTGGGCAGCGATTCAGTAGATACACTGCACATGATACGCCTTCAGCCTTGATTGCTTGGGCAACTTCTTTGCTTTGAAGCGGACTTCTTGCCATGTCAAGAATCTTGCGATTCTTCCTTTCAGCTACACCATTCAGCTGTGGTGTATAAGCTGGTGTTGTCTGATGTCTGATGCCTTGTTGTGTATAATAGGCTTCAAAGTCATTTGCTGTATATTCTCCACCTTGATCAGATCTCACGGTTCTGATCATGTAGCCACTTTGCTTCTCCACAATTGCTTTAAAATCTTTAAAACAATTGAATACTTCTGACTTCCTCTTCAGAAAGTATATCCACGTCTTTCTACTAAAATCATCAATAAAAGTGAGGAAGTACCTATTTTGTCCAGTCGACATAGGCGTTATTGGGCCACACACATCTGTGTGTACTAACTCCAGTGGCCTCTTTGCTTTCCAGTTGACTTCTTTGGCAAAACTGGATCTGTGATGTTTGCTGAGGACACAACTGTCCACGGACTTCATCTGGATGATCAATGTGAGGCAAACCTTTGACCATCTTTTTGCTTGCTAGCATCTTCAAGCTCGTGAAATTCAGATGTCTAAGCCTCAGGTGCCAGAGCCATTCTTCACTGTTGGTGATGGCACTCAAACACTTTGCTGCATCATACTGGATGTTCAAAGGAAACATCCTATTCTTGGACATTTTCACATAGGCCATTAATCTCCAATTGTTGTCTCTAATTGTCAGATGACAATTCTTCGAGTAAAAAGTATAACCTCTCTCCATAAGTTGACCTAAGCTGATCAGGTTCTGTTTTATGGCTGGGACATAATAGACATTGGCGATGTAGCTGGAATCGCCGTTCTTCAACTTGATTGGGATGCTGCCTTTACCTTTGAATGGAACCTTTGAGGTATCTCCAAAAGTAACTAGACCTTGCTTGGTCTCATCTAGATCACCAAATAACTCTCGGTAGCCACACATGTGATTGCTGGCTCCAGTATCTAGATACCATATATTTTCCTGTTTCTCGCCAAGTTCTTGTTGGACAAGAAATGCAGCTTCTTCTCTGTCATCCTTTTCTGCATAGTTGGCTTGCTCACGTATCTCCAACGGAGCTTTCCTTTTGCATTCGTGCTATAGTGCCCAAATTGATTGCAACTATAACATTGGATATTCCTCTTGTCACGGTTATTGTAACCGCCTCCTCTTCCTCTAGGAGTGAATGCTTGTTGTCCTCTACCTCCTCTTGTGGTGTTTCTACCACCTCTTCCTCTAAAGCTTGTATTCCAAGAACCTCTTCCTTGGAATCTCCGGGAATCCTCCTCCGGATTGTTGACTTCCTGCTTGAGTGGTATATCCACTTGTTGAAGTCTCCCCTTGCTCATATCTCTCTTTGAGCGACATCTTTGCTTGTAAGGCATGCTCGATGGCCTTATCTCCATTTCGCTTTACAATCTTCTGCTCATGAGCTTGCAAAGAACTCATAAGTTCATCCATCGGCCAACTTGTCCACTTCCTTGGACTCTTCAATGGCGACAACAACAAAATCAAATTTTGGATCTAGGGATCTCAAAATTTTCTCGATGAATTCGAGAATCGACGATGGCTTCTCCATTTCTCCTCATCCGATTGACTATCACCATAATCCTTGTGTGATAATCGAAAATAGATTCCGAGGACTTCATTTGCAATAACTCAAATTCACCTCGCAAAGATCGAAGACGAATCTTCTTGATTCACAAGACACCTTTGTATTTTTGTTGGAGAGCCTCCCATATGTCATGTGATGTTTCAGCGGAAGCAATGATCTCGAACGTATCTTCATCAAGACCTTGGTAGCTGATGGTCTTTGCTTTGTTGTCCTTCTTTCTGTTGACTTTCAAGGCTAGCTTCTGTGCCTCTTGTAAAGCATCTTCTTCTTCTTTGGACTCTGGTTCATCATAACCATAGTGTACAATCTCCAAACACTCTTGTGAACCAAGGAATGCCTTTAATCTGATGCACCAACTATCATAGTTGTCTTTGGTCAGCTTCGGGATGAGTGTTTGTGTACTTTCTGTAGTCATTTTGCTCTTTGAATGACTATATCTCCTTCTGGGAGTTGTATTTGGCTAAACGGATACTGTAGATCGATCCGGAATGGTCGAAATAGTCGGGAACCGGTCTGACTTTGTTGAAACTGGGTCAGAAATAGGGTGAACCGGTCAAAACACCAATTCTGGGAGTCGGATGGTTCGCTGGGTGGAACCGGGAATGTTGTTGGGAGAGCCCACTGGTTGTGGCTTTGAAACACTCGGAGGGGATAAAACACACTGTTTTATTTCAACAAACAAATAGCTTACAATACTGAAAAGCTTACAATACACGCTCTCTCTTTCTCTCTAGTGTTTCTCTCTACTCTCTCCACACAATTTAACATAAGTTCAGCTTGCTATTTATACACGAATTCAAAACAAGATAATTCAGCCTTCAAGTGTGAAGGCGGCTGGCGGCAAAAAACTGGTGGTCGGTCACGCACGTGGCGTCGGTGGTCGGTGGGTGATTGCCTTCCTTGACCTTCTGGATTGAGTTTAAGTTTCAACAAAACATGGATGAGTGCATCTTCCCAAATCCATCAGAGTATGATCAGAAATACTTCGAAAAACAGTCATCAGTCTTGCCGTATAGTTTCATGGCATTTGGAGGAGGAGTTTGAATGTGTTCGGGATATGATTTTGCAAGACTTGAAGCTATGAGCAAATTACCTGGTGAAACGTTTCACATGGAAGCTATGCCACCAAAACGTTTCTTTTCCAGTGGATCCGTAGCAAGTTTTCAAGGATGGACTGGAGATAGCAATTGAACTAAAGATCCCTACCGAAGTCAACTAAACGCGTACACCTCCATGTATCGGCTGTGTTTCCGCCAAAGAAAGTGACGCAGATGCTTTATATGATATCATTCAATTACAGTTGGACTGCTGGCATGAAGTCCTACTAGTTCTAATAGAATATGGCCTATGCTATAATACATCTGTTTTTCATGTGCAAGCGCAGGGACGAAGGAGAAATTAGAAAGGAAGAAAAAATAAAATAAATAAAGAAAGAAAGGTTAGGGCTTCATTTAACGGTTTTATTATTATTATTATTATTTTGCATACAATTGACTCTCCCAAATCATAATCACTAAAAACCTAGCTCCAGGTTAAATGGGTTTACCACTCAAAGTCTTGACCAGTTTAACTTGCAATCTCCTTTATACTAATAATAATAATAATAATAATAAACCTTTCAACCTCCTAGGTTTTCAGGTTAAAATAGCCTGGTTATACCACTAGGAATAATGATTTACTTAACCAATAATCAAACGGTTAACATTTAAATTTTCAAATTCATTAAAACTTGATCAATGACAGTTCTTCTTTATTATGTATTTAATACTGTAGTAGTTATTGTGATACAGTTTAAAAAGATAGATTTAAAAAATTTATAAATTATAGTTTTTTCAACTAAAATTTTAAGATATATATATACTTTTTAATAAAATTTATATAAAACTATGATATATGTTGATTAATTAAATACCTGTTAATTTTAAATTTGTGGTTGAAATAAAAATTAAACTGTACCACATTGCATCGCATAAATAAATAATGGAGCCTTGGATGAAAAATCTGAATGAAATTGCTTTCCTACTAAAATTGGTGGACAGCATGAAGATTGCGTTGCATCATGGCATTGTCTCTACAAATATATGATAGCAAAGACCAAGTGCCTCTCCACTTTTCCTAGTGTTTTCATTATCACAATTATTGCACTCGATAATATCTCTGGCTCCCTACAAGTTTGCTTCCGAATATCACTCTCTCTTGTCTCTTCTTTTGTTACTGTAACCATGCTTTGTCCTTGCACAGATTATCTCTCATTTCTCTTTTAAATCTTCAAATCTCTGTGTGTGGTTGATTAGGTGGAGCTGGCTATCATGGAGGTTCAAAACCAAGAGCACCAAAAACCCAACACAGACCAAGTGGTTCTTTCCGTGGATCAACCAGACTCCAAACTCAGACAGTCACCATCACCGCAGCAACCAGACTCCAAAGCCCCCCTCTCTAAAACCCTGGCAAGAACAAATACCCTCCGCCGTCTCAACTTCTCCAAACCCAAATCTCGTTTCACTGAAACAAACTACCCTCCCACTTCCAAGAGCAATATCCATGAATCCGAAGAATATTACCAACTATTAAACCCCCCCGAAAGCGCTACCTCCACTGATGAAGAAGATGATGAAGAATGGTGTGAATATGAAGGAGGAGGAGAAGAAGTTGATGATGTTGGAGAGACCATTAAACGTTCCCAGTATCGAAGGAGAAGGATAATAAAGATAAAAAAGAGAGCCTTGGTTGAGTTCATATTGTTTCTCATAAGCATGACCTGCTTAATTCTCTCTTTAACCGTTGAATCCCTCAGAAACAAGGTCCTTTGGGGTCTAGTTTTATGGAAATGGTGCCTTATGGTCCTGGTTCTCTTCTGTGGCCGCCTTGTGTCGGTTTGGCTTGTAGGTTTTCTTGGTTTTCTCATAGAACGCAATTTCATGCTCAGAGAAAAGGTACTCTACTTCGTTTTTGGTCTGCGCAAGAGTTTTCAACATTGTGCATGGCTAGGATTGGTTCTACTTGCATGGATGAGCATGTTCCATGATGCCCACAAACGCAACAAGACCTTGAAGAGGACTTTCCGTGTTCTAATTGCTGTCTTTATTGGAGCTACCATATGGTTACTAAAGATTTTACTTGTCAAGGTTCTTGCTTCATCTTTCCATGTTGCTACTTTCTTTGACCGCATGAAAGAAAGCGTCTTCCACCACTACATTCTGGTTACACTCTCCGGGCCGCCATTAGATGAGAATGAGAGGGAAACTCCTCGCCGGCTGACGCCAAGGCATTCGAAGGCATTGCCTGCGAAACAGAGAGAGAGGGCCTCACAAGACATGCCTATATCAAAATCCAAGAGGTACGAGTCGAGGAGAATCGATATGGAGAGGCTGAGGAAGTTAAGTATGATGACTAGGGCAACTGCTTGGAGTGTGAAGAGGTTGGGGAGTTACATTAAGTCATCGGGATTGTCGACGGTATCGAGGACGGTTGATGATTTTAGTAATGCAGAATCGGAGATCAACAGTGAATGGGAGGCTAGATGCAGTGCTCAAAGGAGTTTCAAGAATGTCGCCAAACCTGGTGCCAAGTAAGTTCAATTTCTTCTGCTAACCTCTCTGGTCATATGAACATCGGATAATATATATTTCCTTTATACGGTAGAGATAATTAACCGATCTCAATTATGCTAACCTTGCTCGGTTTTTTTTTTTTTTTTTAAGGGTTAACATATCTCGAATCATATCATACGATGATTATTAGAAACTCGACAATGTTTCAATTATGTTGTCCAAAATTGAAATTGGGTTTCCTTAATTATTTTCGTTTGTTGTCACTAGATTTCGTATCATAAATCCTGACATACCTAATTCTCTATTTATTAATCTTTAATAAAATGTGAGCAAGACGAAAGTTACAGTAACAAAGTCAAGTTTTGGACATTTTTCTATAAACTTAGATTATTTTTAGTATGATTTTTGTAAATTAATTTAAATTGTCTTTTAATTTAAATGAAGAACAAGTCACAGATACATTAGGAATAACTTTTGACTTGGATCAAAAATTTATTATAAAATTGAATCAAAATTCTGTTTTTTAATTAAAATTTGAAAATTCCAACTTATATATTCCTTTAAAAAAATGATTTGAGTTATTTTTATAAATCATGTTTTAAAATGATTATAACTTATTTTTTTCATAAATTATTTATGAAAATAACTTTTAGATTATGATTTAAAGTTAAAAATCATGCCAAACAAATTCTAAATTATTAATTTTTGATGCATTCTTTATAATAAAACAATAATTATTGACGTTTTTCTAAAATTTTCTATAAACCTCTATGAGATAAATAGTTTTTTCTATACAATTCCAAATGCGAAGAAAATCTTATTAGTAAAACTTACTATTTAAAAGTCAACGAATTTCTTGTTTTCTTTTTATCATCTTGTTAAATAATTGAAGCCAATGAACTTTCTACCATAAAATGAAATCCCTCTTCTCCCGCCTTTTTAAAATAATTCTATTAATAAATAATAATCAATAATAGAATATTTAATAAAAATACCAGTTTATTTAAATTTGGTGTAGACAATAATCTTTATTTTGTTAAGAATTTTTAATTTTATTAACATTAATTAATTTATTTTTTTATTCAGCTAGAAATAAATAAAAAATGATATATTTTTTCCCTTACAAAAAAAAATTTATATCTATATCTAAAAATTTAAAATAAAAAAATTTGAATTAATTCAATTCTAGATAAATTGATACCTGTGAATTCCATGTGATGTGATTTGCTAGCTTCCATTATTTCTAAACGGTAAGGGCACATTTGATGGTTTTTTTATTATTATTTTTGTCTTTTTGGTAAAAGACTTTCAACTTTTCGAGTCCATCGAGGCACATAAATCCTTGACAATTTCTTGGCAGTGGCACCTTTGATGGTGTGGGGTTGACGTTCATGTTTTTCAAAATTCACAACTGGGAAACCTCTATCCTCCTTTGTTCCTTTCTGATTTTAGCTTTTGAAAGCCAATCATACTACAAATCAACAAAATAAGGAGTACGGGGTAGTCAGTCCCAATTATTGATGGATAAATCGGGTAATTAACATATAATATAAAATAAAAAATAACTAATTAACATGGTAGCAAAAACATGTGGTAAGTCATCGGTGGTCGGTGAGGTGGTAAAGTGGTGGTGTTGGTAGTCTATCACTTATATTTGGTATTGTAGTAGCTTTTATGGTTGTGATTTGAAATTTTTTTTTTATAAAAAATATTTTTAGTTGAGATTGATTTGGTATTTATATATGTTTGGTTAAAATTGTTGTTGAAATTGAAATTTAACAAAAAGTAGTTTAATGTGTTTGGTTAAGAATGCTTTTGAAATTGAGGTTATAAAATAATTTAAAAATATATATATTAATATTGATGGTTTTTAATTTAAATATTGTAGATTTAACTATTGTTATTATATCATGAAATAAATAATACTTTATATAAAATATTTTTTATTATTCCATTAAACTATTTATAATTCCATCACGTATGAAATACATCCGACAAGGACTAGAGTTTTCTTGGTTTTTTAAGAGCGCAATAACATCAGGTAAAATATAATCAAGAACAAAATTGGGATTGCAATCAAATTCTGTAAATGCTACGTCATCAAGCGATCTCCGTCTAATTTATGTAGTGTCATTGAATAATGTTTAACACTAGTTTTTCAAATAAAACACAATTAAAAATAAAAAATAAATTTTTTTATTTTAATGGGTCGGACCCGGTTCAATGCATTTTTAACTTTAGATCGGACCCGGTCCGGCCGGAACAGAAGAGAATGACTTCACTGTTCACGTGAATAATAGAGTCATGCTCCACTGTTCATGTGATTCCTCCACGTAAGAAGCAGTAAAGAGCTGCTTTCTTGTGCTCTTGGTAAACCTGCGGCACCACCACAGTTTATGGTGGGTTCTACCAAAATAAAATTGTGTTTTTTGATTAACCAAACAACAATATCTGTAACTGCGGGTGAACCTCACCCACAGCCACAATACCAAACAGCCACTAACTCTCTCTATTAATTAATATTGATAGTCACGAATTGTAGGGTGTTTAAAAGCTTTGTTTGGGGTAAGGAGACCTCATTTCTGTGTGGAAACTAACTCAGAATACCTTATATATATATATATATATATATATATATATATATATATATATAAAATCCTTGGTGAAATAAAATATTTGATTAAATGCTATATTTTGAAATCATAAGATTAATTAAATTCAGAACTAATTGATTAAACTAATGCTCCGGATGCCCGATTTAAAGTAATGGTGATTTTGGCATTTGCTGCTTAAAAGTTCAATGGATATCAGTCTCGAGTTGCATTCTTAGATTTGGAATCTCTCTGGCTGATTGCATTGTTACATTTTTAGCCCCAGTCTAACCTTGCTGAGTTGTCTGACAAAATTCCAATAATCTGATCTGTTTCCATTTTGGATCATCATTTCAGATTAATTTTTATTCTCCAACTTTTGGGTTTCAAAAGATATAAATAAAATAAAATAAATAAATAAGCACACGAGCCATGTAAAATTTGTGGTAATTAGAGGATATATACCCTGTACTACACTACAAAGCTTTTTTGTTATAAAAATAATGTCTAGGTAGTGAAAATACGTTAAAAAAAAGTCTTATCATTGAGCCGATTCTTAATTTTGCATAGAAGTAGTTTGCAAAAAAATTAAAGATTAAAGATTAAAGGATCAAAATCTAAATTAAAGTAGAATGACAACCCTTTGTTTAAAAAAAGAATTTATTTGGTCCTTCAATTTGTTTTAGGATGACCTTCGAGCTTTTTTTTTTCTTTTCAATTTTATTCTTTCAATTGAGTTGATTGGTGATTTGTCTTGATGAATTGTTTTATATTTCTCTCTCTCTCGAGTTGTCGGAGTCTTAAAAGAATTCTAAAATTGACTTGATTTTTTATTTTGAAAAACAATTTCAATTTTATTGTCTGTGAAAAATTAAAAATGAGGGAACTAAAATTAAAATTTTGGTAAAATAGAGTTCTTTTTCAAAAAAAATAAAAATGGTGTCAGCACAGCCTTAAGATTTTGTTCAATTTTTATTTTGATCTCTTGAGTTTGAAATTATTTGATTTATTGCAAAATTTTATTTTATATACATTTTAATCTATGAGTTTAAAAGAGAGAATTGTTAAAAAATACTGATGGAGAAAGACAGGTTGATTGTTACAATTCCATTCAAGGTGTTTCTTATTATAAAAGGAGATCAATGAATCGTGTTTTAACTTCCTTATTGCTTTAAGAGCTTTAAAAGGTAGATCAAGGTTGAGAGAGGTTTTTTTTGTTTGATTTTGTATTTTTAAAACCAATATTTTTTTATGGAATTAGTTTCTTGAGGTTATAAAAGCATGCTTTCAAGATTTTTAAGTGAAAAATAAGTTAAAAATTAAGTCTTTGGGGTAAAAAATTGCACATCTTGATTTTCAAGTCACCTTTGTTGTTGTTAAATTCTAGGTAGCAATCAATATGTTGTCCACTTAGTTTTTGTTTTATATATATAGAAGGCTTAGGTGCGAAGGCCTGAGCCACCGAGGCCCTCGCCCGCATCTAGGTTTTTTTTTAAAATAATTTTTAAAGAATTAAATAATTTAATATATATATAAACACACTTTCTTTTAAATTTTTTAATTAATTAATAATATTTTTTAGATATTATTTTATTAGTCCCGTTTAATATTTACTTTGTTCTTGAACAATAGTTCTTTTCTACAAAACATTATAATCATTTTTTTTATTTGGTTACTTTAGTATGGACTCTAATTTTTGTTATTATATAATTAAAAAAAAATAGTTTCAAAAAAATGAACTTATCGAATGTAATTGAGTCCATGATCTCAGTTACAGGTTTGCAGGGTTGATCTAGATTGAATCGATATGTTGTCACCTCAATATTATTAAAAGCATCGTCTTGAATTTTTTTTTTTAAAGTTAGATCATGTTTTTACCTATTTTTTTTGTTGCCTTTAAACCTGCAAAGTTCACCGAGTCACATTATAACAACCCCCACATGATTTAATTTAAAACCTCGGCTAGGAAAAGATTTAATATTAAGAAGCTTTCAAGGATGACTAACTAAGTTGGGTTTAATAAAAATTTCAGAGTTTTCTGCAACAACACACAAGCGTTATATAATAATAATTATTTTTATACACACGCTTTAAATTAATTAGGATGTTATTTTTCTAGAATTGAAACTTGCTTTTGGAATGATGAGAGAATGCTATTTAAGGAACCAGTGTTCTTATAAAAAAAATTAAAAAGAAAAAAGCACATTAATGAGACAAAGGGATTGAGTTTGAGATATATTTTTTTTTATCTTTATTTTAAATTGTATTTATTTTTTAGGCATGTCTTCTTGATGATTTTATTTTTATTAATAAAAAGACAAAAAAAGTTGATATATTTCCTTAAAATAAAGATATTAATAAGAAAAGGTAGATTTATACTAGCAAATTATTTTATTTCAATCTAATTTAAATTATTAATCTTCTTGTAAAAAAATATTAGTTTCATATAATTAAGTAAACAAAATTTAAAGCTTTTTATAGCTTATGATGAGATATCTTTGTCTATATCTATTTTTTAATTTCACAATTTAGTCTTTATTTAGCATTCGGATCTCTTTTTAATGTTTATTGACGCATATGATTCTCAATCTATTTTGTTAAATGCATGCATCAGATTTTGTGTTAATGATAAAAACTTTTTGGAAAAATTACTCTGATTATCTTGTAATTTAGTTATTTTTTCACTTTTTCTTAATTTTTTCAAAAAATTACAGTTTATATCATGAACTTTATAAATTCATAACATTTTACATCGTGTCTAAAATAGTCAATAAAAAAAGTCTAATTATTCACAAGATTGTTATTATATTTAAATTAATAACTAAGAAGATATTCTATTGTTAAAATTATAAAATTAAAAAAAAAAACCTTGCCAGAATTTGACAACCCAATCCCAACAACCCCCTCTCAGAGTAACTTTATCGATAAATCAGATATTACAGAAACTAAATAAGATAAAATTTTACTTGGTTGAGCAGCATATCAAGTTTTGTTTTATGAAATCACAGCCCATTATCTCGGCTTAGATGTCTCTTTTAATTGGTGGTTTAAGCGACACCAAATATAAAAAAATGACCCGTTTCTAAATAAATTTGGTAGCTTGAAATGCAGCATGTGGTTGCATGTGGCTTGAAAAATGTTAAAGAGTAATACAATATTATTCTTATAACTTCACCTAACAACTTAAACTTTAGGGTTGAGATGTGTTTTTGCCATGGTATTAGAGTCTTGTTAACCAAGTAATCACGAGTTCAAATCTCATTACCTTTATTTTAATTAATAAAAATTAAGCACAAAATAATTAGGATATATGCAAATTTCAAACCCAAAACACTTTTACTTAAAAGAGTGTATTATAAAGTAATATAAAATTATTATTAGGATCTCGTCTCGTAACTTAAATTTTTCGATTGAGATAATTTTTTAATGGAAACATTAATATACATCATGCAAAGTTTTGTAGTCTTGACTAAACCTCAAAGATGAATATATATATATATATATATATATATATATATATATATATATATATAATCTCAAATCCAGCACTCGGGGAAGGTGAATATTGATATATAATTAGAAAAAATATACATAATAAGGGTGGATTTTTAATGTTTTCTCCAACAAAAAAAAGTCCCTCTAACACAAATTTCAATGGCAATGATATGCATCTATCCCAGTTAATGTTTGGTAAGCCAAGCCGCCATCGAAAGATGGATTGTTGAACTAAGGAAGTAGGGCAGGGAAAGAACAGAGAGGCAACAACATCCACCTAGGCCAGCAGTGACTATTGATTGAAGGCCACTTTCAGCTAAGTAATCTCAGTAGGCGGGGTCCCCTTGTTGTCTTTCTAGGTCGATTGAATCCTAGTGTTCATCAGCAGTAGCTGAGCATAAGTAGTAGGATGGTTGTTAGGGCTTAGGCATCTCTATCCTGGGATGGGTGTAGCCATGTAGGATTTTACCGAGAAGTCTGAGATTCCTATTATGGTTAGTGAAGGTAGATCATGCAGTAGCCAGGAGAAAATTTGAAAATTTAGTGAGGGTTAAGATTTACAAATTAGGGATGAGAGTTTGTGAGTGTTTATGTTATATTATTTATTAGAGGACATTTGTTTTTTATTTAAATTTAAAATATATATTAACTGGAAATTAAATTGTAATTTCTAAAAGAATAAAGATAAAATACATGTGATTAAAGTAATTTTTCTAATCTTTTTACTATATGTGTGTGTGTACATTTTTATTTACTTCAAAAAAAATTAGTACAGCCTGTAGTATAACACATACAGTTATTTAGTGATTACTAAGTGTGTATTTTTGTTGACATATTTTTCTCCTTTTTGAATGTTTTAAGGTATATTGAAGAGGAAGATCTACTAAAGTTTTTAAAGACCGTAGAGGTTCATTCCATATTTCCTCTCTTTGAAGGCGCTGTTGAGACTGGAAAAATCACAAAATCATCTTTCAGAAATTGGGTGGTAAGCAACCCAAAACCAACTTTATTTTTTTTTTTTTAATTTTTGGTCTTAAAGCCCCCATCTTACTATGTTTACAAGCAATAAAGAAGAAAATCATAAAAATAATTATTTTTTTTGTGATTAAAGGATGCTTGCTTTCAAATCAGGATCAATAATTTGTTATGTAGTTGACATGGAGATTCGATGATTAATTAATTATCACATCATCACCAACACATCAAGCCCATATGGTGTGGATTTGATTCCTGAATTCCATACACAGTACCATTTTCCCTCCTTTAACCCCTCCAATCAAGGAGTAAAATGGGATTAACTTTTTCTTGTATTTAAAGGAAAACACATCAACAATTTATTCAAAGACGCATAATTTCCTTCTTTGCTATATTTATGTTTTCAATTGCTAGGTGCATGCCTATGTTGAGAGGAAAGCATTGGCACATTCCTTGAATGATACCAAGACTGCTATCCAACAACTTCACAGGTTAGCAAGTGCAATAATGACTCTAATTATAATTGTGATCTCCCTTTTGGTGACGGGATTGGCGACGACCAAGGTTTTATTTGTTTTCACATCTCAACTGCTACTCGTGGGGTTCATGTTCCAAAACACTTGCAAAAGCATCTTTGAGTCCATCATCTTCGTCTTTGTCATGCATCCTTTTGATGTTGGCGATCGTTGTGTTGTCGATGGCGTCCAGGTAAAAAAAAATATTAATTCTTAAAGATGGTTGAGTGAGAAGATTTTATATTTTTTTTCCTAATATTATTGCAGATGGTTGTGGAAGAGATGAACATTTTGACAACTGTGTTCTTACGGTATGATTCGGAGAAGATATATTATCCCAATTCTGTTCTTCTTACAAAGCCTATCAGTAATTTTAGAAGAAGTCCAGACATGGGGGATGGTATTGACATCACCATTGATGTCTCCACTTCTGTTGATGACTTCAATGCTCTCAAGAAAGCTATACAAATGTAAGTTATTAATCTCATTTGCATTCAAAATTAATATTTCTAGTGTCAGACAAAATTAATTCTTAAAGTAATTAGCTTGCCTAAACCACACTTGTTTTGCTAATAGAAATTGATATTTTTTAGATATTAGTTAATTATTACTAATTTTTCTTTTCTCTATATATCTAGCATATTAATTATGTAACACATATATTAAAATTTTTTTGTTGTGCAATGATGAATTTATTAGCTTGAGAAAACTTTAATTATGAATATTGCAGATACATTGAAAGCAAACCAAAGCATTGGAACCCAAAGCACACATTGATGGTGTGCGAGATAGAGAATGGGAAAGATTTGAAGCTTACTCTATGTGTTC
Source organism: Populus deltoides (assembly GCA_015852605.2). NCBI lineage: Eukaryota > Viridiplantae > Streptophyta > Magnoliopsida > Malpighiales > Salicaceae > Populus > Populus deltoides. The sequence goes on along the minus strand of CM027582.2, from coordinate 6,669,369 downwards.
AACACACCATGAACCATCAAAACTACGGGGAAAAGAGCAATCGAAGATCAGATCTTGTTTTTGAACTAAAGAAGATTTTTGACAAGCTTGGCATTAAGTACCATCTCCTTCCACAACAAGTACATCTTACGCATGTAAATACGATCAGCAATGGGGGAATGTCAAGGCAATCTTGATACAAATGCATTTATTTGGAGTGCTAAAAGAAAATTATCACTATGTATCCCCACATCTGAAGGATCGTTAATTCAATATGGCTATACCGTCTATTATCTTGCATATGTTTTCTTTTCCTTTTATAACTTCTTTTTAACTTAAATTACAGCTAGAACTAACAATGGATGGACAATAAAATAAAAATTATTGAAGCATTATGATTGACTATAATTTTAAACCCATTTATTTTTGTATTCTCGATATTTATTTATTATATTGGATTTATTATACAAAGTCCATAAAGTTGGTTATCTACGTCCCAATATATATATACATATAAAAAAAGAATAACACAATAACTTTCAATGATTCATCAGCCATGACAATCTCTTCTTCTTCTCAAACTTATTTTCTCCATTATTCTATTATAGTATTAGATCTTATTGCATAACTACATATATGGCTACTTTAAAATACATATCTCCTTCAAATACCTCCTCTACATCTTAACCACAACCCATAATAAACCCTACCTTAGTCTCGTCATTTTCACCCAACCCTCATGGTGTCGGCTCCACACCACATACTTATAATAGTGTTAACCTTCATCATGCTCACCTTTATTTCTCTTTAAAATTACAAATAATAATTATATTTTTTAAAAAGCACATGTTTAGTCCATTCTAATAAGTTATGGCTTATATATATAATAGTCATTCATATCCTCTCAAAAACTATAATCATTAATAACACTATAGAAGTCAATCTAGTTTATACCATATAAGTGAAATAAGACCAATTATTAATGAGCACTATGATTGCATTCTTTTCAACTAAGGTATTGTCTTTGATTGTTGGTTATACTGTGTCTTGTACCATTTGGTCCACTTTAGCATCAATAATTATATCTCCTACTGCAAAATGCATTATATCTATGCACTTAACCCTAATTGAACAACTTTAAAAACCTTATGAAGATAACCTATTTACAATGTGGAGAAACTTAAAGTAATGAACTCACAATGATTGTTAAACCCCCTAACCCTATAGAATTTAATATCTATATATTGAAATGACTTTATACATAATTTAAAGATCTTATAACTACTCTTATGGATGTGATATAATCAGTATCCTTTATTAAATTGTATTTTTACTATTAAGTAATGATTTTATTAATAATAACATTTTTCATCACCTTTTTATTTGACAAGATAGTGATATGAAGACCATCAAACCATTTACTTACCTTGCCCACATCTTTGTACCTTAACAAAATTGAGGTTAATACTCTAGTAATAATTTCTCAAATGATCATTGGGGTTTAATTTTTATAGGTGAGGCCATTGATAATATGGAGAGGGTTTAACTCGTAATTCATATTACAATTTTCTCTCTCAACACCATTGGAATTAGTTTAATTTGTATTCTCATTTATGGTGTTAATTATATGGCTATGGGGACCACTTAGCCACCTTTTGCCCTCTCTGGACTAACAATGAAGGAAAAAATAATTCTCAATCTAGAAGTAGGGAAAACTTATGGTATGTTAAATCAAAAAACTTAATATTCTTGACAAATAATGGTAATAGTTTTACTAGCTCTAATTTTCCTGATTAGCACACAAACACTAGAGCCAGTCATCATATCACTTTAGATATTACTGGCCTCTCACATATAGATTCATATAATGGTTCAGATCATCTTAAAGTGAGGGGATGGTAAGTATTAATGTATATATTATTGGTTGTAATCACATTCACAAACCTATTCATGCCTTAAATTTATCTTTCTAATAAAAATTTTCAATTGCACTACTTGTCGTTTGGCAAATCTATTATATCAACTTTATATCCTTCAAAATATGTAAGCATCGCTCCTCTAAATTTAATATTTAATGATGTTTAGAGCCTTTTTACCATATGCAAGTTAAATTTCAAGTTTATGATATTTTTATTTAGTTCTAATAACTTGTTAGGAATTAATCTCATACTCATATAAACAACATGCAAATTGATTGAGTGGTGAATTTATTAAATTTCACACATATTTTTTTTATTGTGGTATTCCTTATCATGTCACTTACCCTCACACTCATGAGAAAATTAACATCGTAGATCATTATCGTTAACATTTTGTTAAAATAGGAATTACACTACTTGCTCAAATATCCTTTCCATTTACTTTTAGGTCATAAGCTTTTAAAACCAATGTATACCTTATTAATTGCATGCCAACTTTAATTCTATGTTCCAAATATCTATTTTTTTCAATTTTGTCCCGACAATACTTTAAATTTTTCATTACTTGTTTTATTTTTATCTCTAACTATACAATCATCTTAGAATGGATACACCTCATTGTAAATCTTTCTAAGTTAAAGTTTACTTCATATTGGTTAATAACGTATGGACATCCATTCTCACCATATATACATTCTTTGTCATTGTATTTTTCATGATTCATCCTTTATATTGTGGCGTGTATGACGTCGAGTAACGGATTTACCTCCTAGAATTAAAGGAGTTTTGGGTTTAATTATAAAGTAATGATAAAAGGGTTTAGGAGTCGTAACCTAGTATTATGGTTACTTGAAAACCTAATGGTCTACAAGAGTCTAGGTAAGGGACTAGTTGTGCAAGGGAAAAAACATCACCCTTAATGTGCCTTACCTATGGTAATCTGCATTGTTGATTAATTGTCAATCGAAGACATGTTTTTATACATTGGTCTGATGAAAGCTTCAAAGTAGATCTCCCTTTGTTAGGAAGACTCTATGCTATCAGGTTAAATCTTAACTGTTCTAAGATCCTAATTTTAGCATTGCATTTATTTTCTATTTTTTATCTTTAATACTTGAGGGTATACTTTACAGTGTAATTGTATACCCTTAAATATTAAAGTTTACGGTTAAGTCCTAATACTCTGAATATTAATAAAATGTTGTGGGATTTTTTAGTATTTTGTTCAAACCCTAATAGATAATCATAAAATGGTTATAATATCCATTTTGTATTTTTAAGATGATAAAAATATGATTTTGTCCTTTTTAGAAAATATACGTGAAAAAAACTTTAAGATTTGACCGTATGCACGAAAACAAATCATATTTTTGTATTTTTTTGAATTACGAAGAAAACAAATCATGTATTTTTATATCAGGTCTGTATTTTACACTGTAATTCTACAGAGTGAAATTAGAAAAAAATTATTGGAAAAACATGCAAGGGACCATAGTTAATTTCAAAATGGTACCTAATTGTTTTTTAGAATTTTCTAAAATTATCTTGGGTTTGTTTGGAAAAACACAATAATGTGTTTTAAATCAAACTAGATACTAATTCAAAATAAGCTACTCGTTCACCATTCACCAACTTAATAATCCAACAAATAAACAATCAAATATCAAATCTTGTTAATTTCATAAAATATACTCAAATTGCATATTAATCCAAGCGAATCAATACAAACCCAAACATTATTCATGCATCAACATTTAATGTTAAAATATCGATCACAATCCTAAAAATAAACTCACTAATCAACACAAATCACTAAATAATTTCAAACTAAAAACACACATCAATCCAAACCAATAATATCCAAGCAGTCCAAGAATATAGACAACAATGAGCAATTTATCCCAAAATTCACAATATTTGAGCAATTTATCCTAAAATTCAACATATTTTAGCAATTTATCAAAAAAAATAATTTAAGGTTATGAATCAACCTTTCAACGTGTTTGACACGTCCAGTAAATACTGGAATTATGTTGAAGGGGTTGCTGGATCAACGACGGTGTGTGTACCACCATTACCATCGCTGCTAATATATGGAATCATGTGTTGTTACAATTAGAGGAGGAGCACCGTGTAAATCTAAAACTCCTTTATCTCCTCTTTGATTCCCCATGAATGGTGTAACAAATAGACACTTGTATAAGGAGTTCTGCTCTGTTGAAGTTTCAGTTTTCTTCATGTTTTTTAGTCTAGATCTGTCTCTTCTCCCTACTGTTGTATTTTAATGTTGCTACTGGTGAGAGAAAAGTTTATAAGATCTTAAACTACTACATCCCTTCTCGGATCCTCCATTAGCATGGCTACAAATAGATCTCTGCTTTTGTTCTTTCTTCATAGTTGAGTGTTACTGCCACTGCTTGTAAAGGTTGTTTTGTGATGATTTGAGGCCTGTCTTTGGGTGGCTTGGAAATGAGATTTTCTAGTATGAAAGATGGTTGTTTATATGATGTTTTAGTGGTTGAGGCTTTGTATAGTTTGGGGTCTATTTTAAGGTGTTTTGGTTGAAGTTTTCATAGCTGAGAGGTCTGTTTATGGCGGTTTTTTTATGGTAGTGTTCATCTTTATCGAGGTTGTTTAGGTTAGGGTTCTGTGGGGTTTTTATAGGATAAATGGGGAGGCTTTAGGGCTTATGTATTAATGGGATCTCAACCCTTAATGTTGGAGAATAGATCTCAGTCATCATTGAAGCTAAGGATAAAATCTTGTTATGCTTTGCAACTTACAAAAGGAGGACCGAGACTATTTTTACAATTAAAATAGTGCTAGGTTTGTTTTTTAGAGAGAATATACAAGTGTTTTTAGTGCTTTTAGAGCTGTAATTTTGTCTTATAATGATGCAAAAACAAAGGGTATAAGTTGGCATAAGATTTGTGTCGTATGGACAAAAACTTGTATTGCTTTCCAACTAACAAATGAAGGATCAAAAGTGTTTTTATAGGCAGAACAATGTTGGGTAGTGTTTTTGGGAGAGAATCTACAAGTGTTTTTAGTGTCTTTAAAGATGGAATTTTAACATAGAATGAAGTACAAATACTATGGTATAAGTTGACATAAGATTTGTGTGGCATTGTGAAGGGGTGAGGGAGAAATTAGGGTTGAAAGGTGAGTACTTGGTCATCTATCTTGTTTTAATGGAAAGAAGACAATGAATAATGAAATTATGGTATTTTAAAATTTGATTGTTAAACCTTTGGGACTTTGTAATGGAATCTCCAATCAACCTTAATCTTTTAGATTCCTTACAATTTTACCCTTGACCTTCTTTGATTGGAACTTTAAATTTATGTGATTTTTACAAAGTGTTTATTTATTTTAAAATTCTTCAATTTGACCCTTAATTGAGCTTTAAGCTTCTAATTGCTTGCAATTTTATCTTTGATCTCATTCGATTGAGCTTAAAAAAATTAAATATGGTCCTTTAATATTCTAATTTTTTTAATTAAGTCCAAATTAGACCTCTACACTTAATTATTTTCACCAATTAAACTCCTAATAAAATTAATTTGACTCATTAAAAGTATAATTAAATCACTGCACTTAGTTAAATCTTTAAATTTGACTAGAATTAACTCTTAAAATTAATTAAATCTTTAATTGGGCCTATGATTAAATAAAATTGTCCTATTAAAAAATCTAATTAAGTCCTCATACTTATCTTTTATGCAAAATCATCCAATAATCATTTAATTTAACCTTGAATTTGCATTATCTTTTCAGTCTTGAGTACAATGGGGTATAATTGAGATCTTAATTTTCTCTTAAACTCTAGTGCATTTAAAACCCTTCTCAGCATGTTTTTGCAAAATTGCCATTTTTGTTGTTTTTTATTTCATTTTTTGAATTTTTTAAAAAGAAAAAGGAAATTTTGGGGCAAACCTAAAATTGAGTTATGACATTTTATATTTTTCAATACCAAATAATGTTTTCCTTTTTTAATCATCTTTAAAGCCAACCTCTACATCTACAAATTGCATTATTCTACCACTATCCAAATAATTCCATAATCCCCCCCTTAGTTTGTCTCATCTCTATCTATTTCACAACAAATACCAACATGTTCGAAGTCATCCCTTCTTCCTCTTGGCCTTCTACATCCCCCTAACATTTCTCTCATTGTGTTGTTTTTTGCTCACATATGTCCTCATTGTTATTGTTTATCATTCCTGACCTAAATCTTCTTATTGGTCTTAACCTAATTACTACATCATTTATTTCTTCAATATCTTTTCTAACTATCCAAAAACAATACAATAAGGTCTTGGAACTTCATTCAAAAAATTAGAGTTTACTAAGGCAAAATAATATCCTAATTGGCAATCTAATATAACTATAAAAATTTATACTTTAGCCTTTAATAACATTGTCTTTGATGCCATATGATTCGACTATGAATGTGGTATACTATAAATAGGTATATAAGATTAAATACAAGACAAATAGGAACTTTGAGTGCTACAAACCATAATTAATAGCCAATGGCTATTATTAGTAAGAAAAAGTTAATTTTCAGGAGACATTTTTTCCAATTATGAAGCCTTATACTATTTGGATAATGCTTAGTATCGGTGTTACTCATGGTTGGTCAATATATCAACTCAATGTGTATAGTGCTTTCCTTAATAAATTTTTTGATACAAATGTGTTTATGACTTAGCCTATTAGCTTTTTTGATCCATAGTTCCCAAATCATGCTTGCAAACTTGGACATTTTTTATGGTTTGAAATAAGCATCTCATACATGGTTTGGTCGTCTTCGTCGGTTCTTGATTCTTTTCTAAGAATTTAATAACTTTAAAGTTAATACTTTCTTGTTCATTCTCCATTGTTCTAAGGATATGGTATTCCTTTTAGTTTGTGTTGGTGGTATTTTACTACTAGTAATAATCTTGCCTTTTTTAGCTTCTTATCATACATTTAGATATTGAGTTTACCATTATTGATATTGGCCTACCTCATATATTGATGATATGGTTTGATCGACTCATTTTCACATGAGATGATATCTATTTTAAGGTTAATAAAGTATGTCAATTCATACATTCTTCCTATTGATGTTCATTGGTTGGTAGCTAACCATATCATGCGTTTTCTACGTTGCAGTTCGTTCACCGAGTTGCACTGGACATGTTAGAATGATTTCTCACTCAATGGTTTTAATGATTCTATTTAGGTTAGTAGTGTATATGATTGAAAGTCTACTAGTGATTATGTTATTTTTCCTAGTTATAACTTGATTTCTTAGAAATCTAGTAAATAATGTATTATTGCTTGTTTTTTTAAAGAAGTCGAATATAAAGCTATTACTAACACTGTTGCAGAACTATAATGGGTCAAGTATTTACTTTATAAACTTAATATTTCAGGTACATCTCATCTCTTATGATGTGTGATAACTTAGGAGGCACTTATTTAACTGCAAATCCAGTTTTTCATACTCGTATGAAATTTATGAAAATTTATGCTCACAAGGAGCTCACAAGCTTAATTAATTACTTATACTGAGTAGGTTACTAATGTATTCACTAAGCCTCTCTCATCATTATAGTTTATGTTTCTACAATCCATGTTAAATTTGATGTCTACTCCTCATGAGTATTGAAGCATTATGATTAACTATAGTTCCAAACACAATTATCTTTGTATTATCATTATTTATTTATTATATAAGGTCCATTATACATAGCCCACTACAATTAGATGTCCATATCTTTGATATATATATATAACACATGTACGTATAGGTATTGATCACCTTATTAGCATTATAGTGCTTGATATATGACAAAACACCTTAGTACTCTATGAATATAGATACAATATCTATTTAAATTGAGTAATATAAATAAAATGAAAATCACATTAAAATTGATATTATTCATAATTAAATATATTACTTGATAAAAAAAATATCATGAGTCAATACATGATTCAAAAATTACTAACAAAGTTTACTAGTTTCACTTAGAAATCATTTTATACACAGACCAATTATGCTCAGGCTCTAACCTTTGTATCTAGATTTGGAAATTTCCATGCGCCATTAAATGTCTTGCTTCCAACTCAACCTTATAATTTATCCAAAACATGGTAATTTAAGGTGAAAATTGACCAAATTGATAATACATGATCCAATGTTACACGCCAGGGAAAAAAAAATCAGGCTGGTCCGCCAGGTAGATAAAAGACCGGGATGAACAAAAATCTAGAAAAACCCAGATAACCCGTGACCCGCACAACTTGACAAAACATAGTTGAGACATTTTTTTTTTTTAAATATATTTTTTCTCCTAACTAGAGATTCTTTATATATATATATATATATATATATATTAGTTAATTATTAACTTTTTTCAAAGTTTATTATATAAATATTAGAAAAATATTTTATTTTTTCAATGTGAGATTTGAAGTCTTTTAGTATATATACTCTATGTTTACAAGAAAAAAAATTTATGTTTTTTCAATGTGAAATAAAATACTTTTTGAAATAATCTTTTAAACTTCATCATTTATAACACGTATATTTTATATTTATATAGATTGTTTTTTAATTTTTTTCATATGAAATATTAAAACATAAAAAAAATTTTATTTTTTCAAATTAATTCAGGTTAATCTAGATCAATTTGTGTAACCTGAAACTAGATTCCTTAAATCGAGTCAATCCCCAAGTCGGGTCTATAACTCTGCAATAAACCAGTATAAAACACTCAGTAATAAACTCTTGTACTCTCTCCGGGCATCACTCCAAAAAGAGAAAAGAAGCCGGTAGCTCTGAAAACAGTTTGTCTATGCAATGGCATCCTCCTCTTCTGCCACGGGCACAAATCTCGATCTCATGAAAAAGGTACCTCCTTTTGTGTATCTCTCACCTATCTCTTATATGACTAATTTATTTATGCGGGTTTCATTGATCAGGTTAGAAGTCATGAAGTAGCAATAGCAGAGCTCAGTAATCTTTCATCGTCTCGTGTAAGCTTCTTTCAACAGTATCTCCTTTTAGTTTCCAGTTTTGGGTCTTTATTCTGCTCTTGCCTTGATTATTTGATTACTTGTGCTGTTGTGCATCAAAAGAATCAAAATCAGTATATTATTTGTTTGACTATTATTCGGGTTCTGTTCAAGTAGAAGATGATAATTTCTTGACTATTCGAATATAAAATGACGTATGAGAAGTGGGTTTTAGGTAGGAAGAACCATCTCATTGATAAGAAACACTATGGTTTTATTTTCTTGTTGAAAAGGGTTTTTCTGATACTTTTGCTTTCTGTCAAGGAATGATGTTGTCATGAACATTTAGCCTTGGTTTAATTGAGCATGATGGAATTTGTTTTCCTTTTTTGTTGGATTCATTGATGCTGATCTTCTTTCCATACCTTTTTCCCCCCTGATTTTTATAGCTTCAGTCGAGTGTGTTTATATGATACCGACTATACAGAGAAGAATAGGGTGGCAATTAGCATGATGGAGGGAACACATAACAACTATTTCAAGTCCTTGGGAAAACTTGTAATCCTTGTCTTTTTGATAGATTAGATGTGAAAATTAGCAGCTTATAGTCTTTGTTTGAAGGCTTCAGTTTTCTCTTTATGTTTTCTTCTTTTCCATTCAATTCTTTTTAGGACTTTTCTTACCACGCATCTTATATTAGCTGGAATACTTGCTATTATTCACTTATTTGCCTCAAACCCGTGTCTGGGAAGAATTCCTTGCGCCACCTTGGTAGAAAATTTTGTGAAATCTACTAAAAGCAATTGCCCTACTTGACTATCCTAATTTACCAATCCCAAATAGCTATTGATTATCTTGTTGCTATAGTAGTCCTTTCCTTTAGGCAGGCTATAAACTTTTGATGCCTGAGCTGTCATATATATCATTTATCACTATGGCATGGTGTTGTTACAAGTTATTTCGATTTTAACTGCAGTTGACTATTGCTCTATAATTGGGTTCTGTTTTGTTTGATGTGCAAGAGTGTGGTTCCTTGGAGGTGTAGAGACTAGAGAATTCAAATGTATTCAATTGTGATTTTAAGTGAATTGATTGGTTTACAAGTTGTTTTATTCCCAATAGTTGAATACAAATATGGTCGAATTGTTCCGCATTTTAAGTGAATTGATTGGTTTACAAGTTGTTTTATTCCCAATAGTTGAATACAAATATGGTCGAATTGTTCCACCTATAATTCCCAGCTAAATTTAATATAATAATGGACTGTAGAATGTAGTGCTTGGATATCAAACTCGAGCTGTTGTCTAAACAAACACTTTATCTATCTAGTGCTCAAATCAGTTGCAACCATGGAAACCAAATTCATATTCATGGTTAGATTTAAAATGGTTATGAGCATGGCTTGGATATTATTTACAGTCTTCTTAGTTTTCCAAAATATACAGGCTATACAGCCTTTTCTGCTTAAATGCTGTTAGTCATATGCCTGCTAAGGTTTAGCTTTTACCGAATTAAATTTTATATTTTGGTTTCCCTGTATGGTGGTAATAAGCCTATTTTACGGAGGACATTACATTGTTTCTCCTTGACTGCAGACTGTCTATCAGAAAAATGGGAACCTTTTTTTCCGTACAACTGCCCAGAAAGCAACAGCTTCTGAACAAAGTAAGAGAACTTTTCACGTCCACTCGAGGTTAATATTTCAATGTTCTCCATGCAACTCTAACATCATTGCATTCGTATATCTAATTTGTGAATATTGTACAGAACAACTTGACTCGGCCAAAGCTAAGCTAGAAGGATGAATTCTACTTGATTTCACCTCTATTGCTTTGAAACTGGTCCTCTACCTTGCTGGTGAAAAAGTATTCGGCAGTGCTGACATTTGTGGTTACAGATTGCTGGCTGTTCAAGTTTTAAGTCTCATTCAAGAGCTGCGAAATGTCTTTGAACTCTTGGAATTTGCAGATGGGAAGTGTTACTGGTAGTTGTTAGCTACAATTGTTAAGTAACAAAACGAGACATGACCATGTATTTAGACCTTCATAGATGAAACATAAGAGTATTCAATCCTTCCAAGTGTCAGTTTTTCTTCGTATGTTTTATTGGCCTCTCCATTTCTTGAATATGCTTTCTGGTATTAACTAAATGTTTGATTGCGAATATTTGACTGTCATGCCAATCCGCAAAAGTATGTGTATATCAAAGACATCAAACTCCTGATTATGATCCTCACAGACTGTTGCTTTAACGCCTTCAAATTCATTGGGAAACACACCTGTAATTTTTTTTCAGCCCCTGTGTGGATACCAGAGTATCATCCTTGAATGATCCATGTTTACCAATCTGAATATCCCTGGGGAAACATCATGTAATCTCATGGTGACCTTTTTTTTTTATAAAGATTGAAAATCTTAATTTTCTCGTTTAGTTCCTTCAAAAATTTTCCCTTATTCCCATCCTGCAAGGGTAGTTGCACGCAGTAATCTGAGGAAGTCTTGTTGCATTCTTTGCAATCCTGATTCTTTTTATTACTCAAGGCGAATCCAATACTGGAAGCCAGTGTTAAGCAGGGGGCAAAAGAATCAACCTTAGCAGAGAAGCGAGATGGCTAATATTTAAAACCTCTTGTGCAGTAATAACGAAAGAAAAAGCTATTAAATTCAGATTACTGTATAAGCACCCAAATGACAAACAATATAAACCAACTAAATACAGCTCACCAAGTTGTGGCTCCTGATTATTAAGAAGTAAACTAATTACTAGCAACATATTTCACAAAAAAAGAATACTAACAGCAAAATGTGTACATTGTACTGTTGTAGGATGGATTATTTTTTACTGAACAAGAATGAAGCCTCTAGTCAACATCCTGACGTCCAGTTTGAAACCACACAATTGCAAGAGTAACGAGGGATGCATAGATTGAGGTGGGTAATTTTCGCACCACCTTTCCAACACCAGGGACACCCTCAGTAGCCTTCTTTGTTGCCATGGCAACTGTTGGGGCCACAACCAAAGTGATAATCAACCCCTGACTAACCACAATGAACGTGTCTGCTGTTAACTGCTGCATAAACTTCACAAATTCTTCATGGTCAAGTTCACCATCAAGGTTCATATCGCATGCCTGCATGTAGAACAATCAATGGATTTAACTTCACTTGTAAGATCATAAACATTTGGTACCCAGAAAGAGAGAGTGAGTCCTAAACTCAAGGCATCGAGGTTTTCCCAGCTTTGTTGAACGTATACCTCCCACAATATTGGAAACGGAAATTAGGCTGAAAGGATGTCTTCTTATTCTTTGTGAACAACTAAGAAACAATGATAACAAGACAAGGTATTTCACAGAAAAGCTCAATTATTTTCATCAGAATTATCATTTTTCTTAATACATTTTGATACAAGCATCATATGATATGCTTTCTGAACCATATATATAACTTCTGCAGCACATGTTTAAACTATTAAAGTATAGGAGGAGATGCCATGATGATGAATACAATGTTCAGATTTTCATATGAACAGTATTGCTACCTGGAGCACATAAGTACTACTGCTAGTAAGACTATTTCTCTGCAAAATTACTTCAAGAAGCCATCAAATCTCACTATAGAAACATAACTCTAGAATGCTTTGAGATTTATGTTTGTATCAAATGAAGTAGAGTACCTGCATCATGGCTCTGACTTGCTCTTTCGAAGGAGGATCAAAATGGGGACCAGGCAAGCGCTTGTTAATATCACTGCATTAAGAAATGAACTTCATCATTAGTAAGACTAGCACCAGATATAATTTTGATCAAAGAACCGATTTCAAAGGCTATAAAAAAAAAATGTAAAATGAGTAAACAAGATAGTAAAACACAGTTTTATACTTGTACACAAGTAGAACAGCAATATACAGGTCTTCAAAAGTGAGATTAGCACTTCCCGAATGTTTTTTTATGTGATTATACGCCTTGTCTGCAATCAACCTTATTTGTTTTTCCCTCCACTGCTTACCTGCACAAATTGGTAAACCAAACCATATGGCATCGTGATGCTTAGCAAACAACACATGTCCTACACTTGGCATCACAAAAAAAACAAATGAGCCTATAACATACTCTCACGGGAAAAAAAAATCCCAGCAAATCTCGTGACCCAATAAAGAATATTCATAACTAGATCATCAACAAAGAAAAAAATTATTTTTTTCTAACACAGGAAAAGGTAACCGAAAAACATGAAGAAGAACAGTAAGAAAAATACTATTTCCATGAAGCTTCAGAAGACAGAAAAACTGGAACAAAAACTAGACAAATAAACGATTTGGTTAACGATAAATAATAACAACAACAATAAAATAATGATATGAAGAGGAAGAAGGTACCGTGAAATTTGTCTAGGACCTGTCCCATCGATGATCCTTCAGGCTATAGGAAGAAAAGGGAGTTTCTGTTTTTCTTTTTTCTTTCTGGGTTTAGAGAGATTGAGAGACTTTGTTGATTAGATGAGGTAGAAATGAATGGGTGAATCTTTGAGTTTGAAACAGTCTTTCTGTGTACACAAACTGGTTTTGTTAGCTAAAAACATCTGTGGCTATGAGCGTATGTGTGTGAGAGGGAGGGGTTCTTCTACCCTGCGTTCTATGGAAATCAAATGCAGCAATCTACTTGTCTATGTTGATTATTTCTTCCATGATTTGGATCCACTTGGTATCTCTTCATTCATTTATCCTTTCTAAATAATATTATATTATATACTATATTGGTTAGATTCAACTTCGAAAATATCAATAATTTCTTTCTAGAGTTTCGTGTCCCTTCTTTCATTTAATTTAGGTACAGAAATTTTCCACACCTCCGCGCATTAAATATAATTCGAGTTTGGAGTCTAACCTGTTTTTATAAAAATTAAAAATTAATATTTTTCATATTTTTTAATTGTTTTAATATTAAAAATAAATTTTAAAACATAAAAAATATATATTATTTTAATATATTTTCGAATAAAAAATATTTTAAATATAACATTAGCATCTATGAGAAATCAAAGTATATATATTTGAAATTTAAATAATAATAATAATAATAGACTGTTGTATGAGTGAAATTAATATTAAAAAATAGATATATCACACTTTTAAGTAATTGGTTTGATGATTAAAGAGATTTGCTCACGTCTTTATTGATTGGTTTGATGGTAAAAAGAAATTTGCTCGTTTCCTTGATTCCTTAAGTTTGAATTCAAGGACTTTGAATCTTAAGACTAATATAAGACCTCACTTTCTTAGGATTTTAAATTAATTTTTAACATGAAAAAAATGTGTTAATATTATTAATATATTTTATTGAATTATGTTTTTTCTCAATTTACTTTTATGAATGGTGTGTCAAACTTAATATATAAAACTAAAAGGGAAGTTAATATATGTAATTAACAAAAATATAGAGCTGGAATGGAAGTTAATGTCTATTAAAATACAAAATATTATTGATTATAATAGTATTATAATAGTGTAGTGATTAATTGCTTTGCGATTCTTTCATGATGATACAATTATCTTTTTCAAGTTATGTAGGGATAGAAAAGATTTTTTATTTTTTTATAGTAAAATTACTTAGTTGCCCCTAAAATAAAAAAAATATTTAAAACTTATGTCCAAGGGCTTTATTGTCATTTTAATTGAAAAACTATGCCAATGTTATTAAAATATTTCCAAACAACCTTTTAGATTTGTCTTTATAAATCTTTATTATTGCTTTTTTCATATCCTTCATGAAAAAATTATTGGACAACTAGATCTTTACTAACTAGAGTAAAGAAATGTCATTTTTTATAAATAATATATCTTCTATATATAATATTAGGAAAATAACTCTACTGCCACTAATTTTTTAAAAAAAACACGAGGCTCATTCATATTTTTTATGAAATCAAATTGTTTGATTATTTCATCAAAATAGATATTTCAACTTCTTGAAGCTTGCTTAAGTCCATAAGTAAATTTTTATAGCTTACATACTTTATTGACAAATTCTTTAAATTCAAAACTTTCAAGTTGTGTCATATTTAAGAATACAATTTTGACATCTACTTGTCAAGTCTCATAATCATGATATGTAGCTATAGCAAGCAAAATCTTTATAAGTTTTAATACAATTATCGGAAATAAGGTTTCATCAAAGTTAACCTATTTATCTTTGTTTGTAACCTTTGACAGCTAGTCTATCTTTGTACATTTGTACTTTATTTTCTATATCAGTCTTTCTCTTAAAAATTCACTCACATCCAATGAGTTTTATCCATTTATGTGGATCAACCAAGGTTCATACTCGATTGGTGTACATGAAATCCATTTTAGATTTCATGGGCTTAAGTCATTTTTTAGAATCAATATCAAATATTGGTTCCACGTAATTGATAGACTCATCAAGTATAAGCAATTTATTGTTGTTTAGCTTCCATGAAAAGTCTATATCTTATTGATATATGATGTGTCCTACCAAATCTATAGAGTTTTTATATTTCTTGAGCTTCAGGTTGAACATCTGATGTTATAGCCTCATGATTAGGTTTTATTTGGATGTCAGTTGTTAATTCTTGAAATTTTATTTTCCTCTCACTACTCATTTTAAGAACAAATTCTTTCTCTAAAAATGTAATGTGTTTTGATACAAACATTTTTGCTCTACGGGATGATATAAATAATATCCAATAGTTTCTTTTGGATATCCCACAAACTTATATTTATCTAACTTAACTCCTAGTCTTTCAAATAAAATATGCTTCACATAAGCGTCACGCATCAAATCTTTTAAATATGATAAGATTAGCCTCTTACTATTCCATATCTCATATGAAGTCTTATCAATAGATCTTAATGGAACCCTATTGAAAGGTAAGTAGTAGTTTGTAGGGTATAACCCCCAAAAAAAGTTGAAGGTTTGTATAGCTCATAATGGACCATATCCAATAGGGTGCAATTTCTTTTTTTTAAGAGATGTTCATTATGAGATAATCTCATTCTATTTTAGATAAAATTAGATATCTTGATTGAAGTATTCACTATCTCGATACGATCAAAGTATATTAATATTATTTTTAGTTTGTTTTTCAACATTATTTTTGAATTCTTTGAACCTTTCAAATGATTCAGACTTTTATCAAATACACATGATCATATCCAATGTGGTCTTCAGTGATGAAACATGTTTGGCACATAATTGTTATTGGTCCACATACATCTATATGTATTAGACCTAACAATTCATTAGTTCTTTCACACTTTCTAGTAATAGATGTTTTGGTTATCTTACCCAATAAACAAGTTTTATAAGTTTCATATGATTTATAATCAAAAGGATCAAATATATTTTTTATATATATAATTTAATGATTCTTGTTTCAGTAATATAACCTAATCTACAATGTCATAAATAATATGAATATTGATTACCATATATATTATTATTGTCATTTATAGTGAACCTGAGCATTTCAGGATCAGGTATATATAACTATTTATGTAAGTACCAAATCCATTGTAAACATCATTATTATAAAAGGAACAACATTTTCCTTTAATAATAAATTTAAATCTATTAAGAAATGGATACCATGTTTCTAGAAGTTCTAGAATAAAATAACAATTATTAAGTTCTAAAATTAGCTTACTTCGCAAAGTAAATGCATCAATCCTTGCTTCGTTATCATCTTGTAGATCCATTTTACATTTATTCAATTATAAACACACCTGAAGTAAAAGCTTCAATAAACTTTTTTAGATTTCACTATTGCAAGATAATTTTAACAGTTTTTGCTATGGTGGTTTTCCTTATTACAATGATGAAAAGTTTCTTTATCATTCTTGATGACCCAAATAGGCTTTTATGTTTAAATTGCAAGACCAAGTTAATGCTTAACTTATGGTCTATAACAAAGCCCAATTAGCCTAATTTTTTAAAATAGTCAATCATCCTCAACATTTAAGTGTTCACCTAGGAACCCTCTGTCATGTTACAGAGAAACAATTTCTTAAAGGTCTCATACCTCTCAATCCTTCTAGTCGTACGAAACAACTCTTTGACATGTTTAATTATTATATAGACATTCATATTTTTATGTTGTGTTTGAAGTTCAAGTGACATGTTGACTAATATAACACGGGTAGTCTAATCATCATTATCATCAATATGATATTGATATTCAGTCCTAACTTCATTATCAGTGTCCTCGTTAAGAATTGGAGGAATTAGATTTTCAAGAACATATAATATTTTTTCTTGTTTGAGAACAATTCTCACATTTTGGTACCAATCCAAAAAGTTTAGTTCAACCAATTTATTAGCATCAAATATGCTATGCAGGGATATATTTATTTTTACTCATGGTAATCTATCAATATGTTGATGTAAAGATAACAAGTATTAGTTTCGGGCATAAATATTTATAACTAAATATAAATAAGATCTTTAATCATAATTTGATCTCCCACTATTTTCTTACAAATTAATAGCCCTCACTATTAATTCGAGAAATCTCACTTAGATCTTCTAATGGGCTCAGATCTCGTTTAATTTATATGACCTTAACTAACTTAACAAAATAAAATAATTAAATTAGATAGATAACATAACTTATTAATTACATCTTTATATGATTTCTAAATAAGTTAGGAGATAAATCTTTACCTAAACATATCATATATGTTTGTCCTAACTACTACTTATAATCTTATATGATCATAAGTAACTCATTCAAATCATATAAGTTAGTTAAGTAAGACTTAATTTTATAGCGTTAAACATACTCGGTTAATAGTAAATTTGAGTAGCTCAATAAGTTATCCATGAATATAAATCTAGTTTATGCATATAAATTTAGAAGGCAACAAATCATATTCTTAACATGTACTTAATATATTAATGAATGATTTTAATTTGGTCTCATTTCATGGCATACTAGATATATGCATATCAATTATATACTAACATACATCTCTAGCATGTCATTCTAATTCGATGATTATGGATATATCCAAACTAATTTGCTCGAGCTATCGAAGGGAATTAGTTGATAACAAATTGAGTAGCTATTGCAAATTTTCATAAGTCATTTATTAACACTGTGGTTGTATTTTTTTGTCATTTTTTCTTCGTTTTGGATTGTAAAATAAATTTTTTATCTGAATTCCTACATTTTTTAAATTACATAAGATTTATATAATTGTATAAAAAAACCTTCAGTTATATTCGAGGGGAATTATATAAGAAAATAATTTTACAACAAAAAAAAGGATACTCGTGCCCTATTTAATATTGCAACCATTCAACCATAAAAACTTAATCACGGTGGTCTTTAAATGTCCATAATCATCCATCATACATAAAAACATATTAATATGCATAATTATATACATTGCATGCTTCAATTCTAATTATTGGCTTTATGTGAAATTTTAAAATAATATTTCTAACACTTAGAAATATTAAATTAAATCCAATTTGATAATTTCCCATACATAATAAATCATATTGAATCTCTTATTAATATCTCAAACTATTTTAAGATCAATTAGATAAATTTTTTTGCTTTAAAAAACTCTATTTATTTTAGAAAAACTATTTTTCAAATGTTATTTAATTAAAATTTTATATCAAATTTAAATTCTATTAGGATATTACAAAACTTAAAAATTTTGAATCGACAGTTTTAATTCAATTCTAATCCAACTAGGAAAATTAATTCTACAACAAATTTAATTTAGGTTTCAATTTTAAAATATAAAATCAACATTTTTTATATATAGGGGTAGAATTGTAATTTTATTTCATATATCATATTATAATAAGGCATAAATTGCAGAGGTAAATTTATAAATTAAATCCCAAAATCCCTATTGTAATAAGTTATAAGGTGTAGGGTTACTTTTAAAAACCTAAAAGTAAAATAATAAAGTATATAGGGGTAGAATTATAATTTTGTTCATCATCTTCTTCCTAGTTGTTACAGTCGGTTGTGGGCTCACTGCTACTAGCAGCATGCCTTAGCGGCGACAACCACGATTTCATCATTTGCGTTGATAGCCAGGTTGTTGCTGCCAACATCAGCCATCATTTGCCAAGCATCAACCTCGCACATCAGCCTCACCAGCAATGTCTAGTGTTGTTGTGGCAAGATAATAGCTTATTGCCTCGTTACCAAGGACTTGTTGGTTGTGCACAAAACGCCGTTGTAGGCTTTCTCAACCACCAAATGTTACTTGTTTTTTTTTCTTATAAATTTAAGTCAAAATAGCATATTTTGACAAGATTTAAATAATCTGGCTAGATCTGGTTGGAATAATAGTAAAAAACTTTTTTTGAAAAATCATAAAAGAAAAAAATTAGGAAATAATTTTGCACACAAATTTAATGCATGATTAATGCCAATAAAAATTATAACACGCAATCAACAACTCAAATTTTCTAACAATGGCTCTATTATAACTTTTGGGTTTCCTAAAATACATACATACAACGGAAATGATAAATTGAAAATTTTTTCGAGAGTCCCAAGGATCTCATTAGATATATCTAGGGTTGTTTAGGGTTTACATGAAAATTACCTGAAAATCAAATGTTCTTTTCAATTTTGAATAATTATTTTAAGGCAGGGTTGTCGTAGACCACAAGTCGTTCAAGTGTTCAGCCTCTAATGGTAATCTGCATAAACCACTAGTGAAAAATCTAATAAATCTTTTTTAGAAGAGAGAGATCGTTATGCCTTTGAGTGGTAGCTTTTTTTTTTTTATGTTTTCATGTGTTTTGTAACTTCTATAATTTATGTATAATTTACTATACAGAAAATAAAAGGCATAACATTCTATTTATAAGGAAACCTATAAACCTTATAAATGGTAAAATATCAATTTGCTCCATGAATAATATCATATATATTATTTCAAGATAATTTTAGAAATTTATTCATTCAAGTCCCTACTTGTTTTTTTTTTAGTCTAGAATTATAATTCCCTATATAAATTACATTCTAGTCCTTAATTTCTAAAACTTATATACAATCAAGTCATAAGTTCGCCCAAACATAAATTATAATCCTAAATAAAATATATTTAAATAAATTAAATGAATCTATTTATTATCAAGTTAATAATTGATTGATTTATATTTCAATATCAGGTACAATATTTAGCAAACTATTATGGTCCCCCAACTATTAGAAAAGTCATAAGTGTATGACTTAATCTCTTAATGACTAGTTTCTCAGTATAATTATTATTCATTCATCAATAATGTTCCAATTTAGACATAATAACATTGAGTGTGTCTACTATGTCAAATCTTATTTGTTCTTAACACCATAGTCATTGATTATTTAAATAGACTTTGAAAATTTTTTCAAATCTCATTCCATCTTGTACAAGGACTTACAATCAAAACTATTTCAGAACAGTTACAATATTTTCCTTAATTCACATAAGGTGATAAATCATTTCTTGATTACTTAAATACCTTCATATAGTTCATGTTATACCTAATATATATACATTTGTTATCCTTTATTAGGACAACATATAGCAGGATTAAAACATAACACTTTCTATATAAGATAACTTAGTGACCTCAAGTCTAAAGATCACTTACACAACTATCACGTGAGCCTTTCCATAGACACATGTGATCTCTCCATATAAGATTTTCATCATAGTTATTAAATCTGACCCAAAGGTTGACCTGGCCAAGGGGTCGGGTTCCGGGTCACACGGGTTGACCCTGGTCAACTCGAGAAAAATTAATTAATTATATATATATATATATATATATATATAAGGCCAAGTGTTCACAAATTAATTTTACATTTTTTAGGTTTATTAAAAAAAATATAAAAAAAAATCGAGTCTCACCCAAGTTACGCTAGGTCACTTGGGTTTTACCGGGCCAATTGCAAGCCCGAGTTTAGATCATTTAAAACTCGTCCAAGGCCCTGGGTCCCAAGTCAACCCATTGGGTCGGGTTTTATGTCTATGATTCTCATACGGGCCAATTCAATGTATAAGTCATTTGATAAACACCTATATATTAGTTATAGATATTTTTCATACTTCAGCTTATGAAAACAACTGCTTCCTTTCATAAAGAAAAGAATATAATATATATCAATCTCAACAGCTCTAATTAATATACAGTCTTAATAAAGTATTGACTAGCTAGGAATATTTTAGAAACAATATTTTAATGCAATAGAAATCTCATAATTATAACTTTATAATTTTCTTTACAAAATATTTTTGTCCCAAATATTTTATCTTTACTCTAGATTCATTAATACAATATTGGATGAATATTAAAAATAAATAAACTTTTATTAATAAATTAAATATATTTATATGAATAAAATTAATGTTACATATAATCAACTGATTGACTACATGATATATACACTAATATTCTTTCCTCTAGCAAATTGAGTTTCAATCTTGAGATTAGATCTTAATCTACTTTCATTATTTTATTTGGTGAGGTAGGTTGATATGTCGCAAATCTGGCTTTTAACTTTGAAATTAGACCTTGAATCTAGTTTCATTGTTTTTATGTGAGATGGCAGGTTGATATATTGCAAATCTAGCTTTGACTTTAATTGAGTTTAAACTTTTATTATAATTTTTTTTTTACAAGTTGATATGAGTTGAAAGTACAAATTTAATTAATTATAGACATAGGCTTTTAATTGACAATTGGCTTTTCAGCACTAACCTTTTCCTTTCCTGTTAGGCAGAATGTCCTAATTTCAATTTAGGTGAGATGTTGAACCTCTGTTTCAATCTCCAGATCACCTCTTCTAAGATTAACTAGAAAATCCCAACGATGAACACACAAATTAGGATACTTGCAGACAATTAACAGCAGAAATTATTAGATATGTCAGTTAGTTGTAATTCTCTCTCACATAAACACGAATTTTATCCACAAAAAAATTACAAATCCTACTTTTATGTGAAAAAAAATACAATTTCTGATATAGATGTTGAATAATTTCTCGGAACTTGGATGCCCAGTTGTGGTGGGCTTCCTTGTGGGTCATGTTAGAGCATTTCCTCCATCAATGCTGTGAATCCTACCGTAACTGATGCAATTAAAGAAATGACCAACACGATCCCATGCTCTCCTTTCCTAATATTGAAAGGAACGTGAGAGCCCCTGGCACCAGGGATATAGTCAAGTTCCCAGGCCTTAGGTGGCCCGTTGTAAAGTAGCTAGCCCCATCCATAGTCCACATGATCAAAACCTATTCTTCTAACGTCTGACACAACTCCAATCCTTTAGGCTGCCGCTTGATCACCATTAGATCTGCCGAAGATCTCATGTCTTCCTCAGTTACTACAGCCTTGGTATCCCTGATCAACTCTAGGGCATACCCCAATGGGTTTTGACAAAGCTCACCAACAGTTGTTAGAGCTACCTTTTTTCCTTTGCCTTGGGATTTGATCTAGATGCTATAGTCTAGCATCTCCACGCGCATGCACTCAATACTTCAAGGGCTGTACAAGGACTTAAATGAGAAGGAATCATTGTGCCGAGGTTGGATCGTTCTTTGGGGCTAATAAAGAAACTGCGATGGGCCACGCCACCGAACTGGCGGATGTTATCTTCGGCATCATGTTCATCATCTACGTCTTCATTGTGGGTGCATGTAACGCGGGGTGTAACCCTAGCATTGAGTATATCCCTTTCCCACGCAGGAAGAATTGAAGGAACATCAGCTCCCCTTCGCTTAGGGCAGAGAAAAACTGAAGCACTCTAGCATCATCAATGATAATCATCACTGGGTTAAGCATCTTTTCTTTTTGGTTAATCATCAAAAATATACCGAAAAGACCATAAAGCTAATAACCAAAACAAAATACAAGGACTTAACAAAAAAAATAAACTTGGAAAAAAAAATTAAAAGACTGATCTGCTACAATAAGGTGCTCTGAAGTTTTCAAATCTTAGCTGCAAAAGACACATGAAGCTTGAGTGGCGGACAAAACATTCTGATAATAGAAAAAAACTCTTGTACTAACTTTATCCTACATTGCCAACCAAAGAAACACTTGAACTTTCAGAGGGGCCCGTTTAATCCAGATGTTGACTTAAAAAACTCTATCATCAGTAGAAGAGGAACTATCAATTAGGGTGCAACAAGACTTAACTGAGAAGCGTCCATCAGAATTACACGGCCATATGATTTTGTCATCTTTTCTATGTCGAATTATCATTGGCTTCAGCATTAAGAGCAAGTGATGATATTGTTGTTCTTCATAAGATAAGAGGTTCCTGCACCAAACCAAATTCCATCGCCAATGATCATTCACCCATTGACCCATTTCATGAACCAAACCATTCTAAACAACAGAAACTTTGTAAAGCCTATGGAAAATGCTACACAAAGTATTTGATCCTATCCACACATCATACCAAAAATGAATGGAGGACTCATCACCAATCATGAATTTAATATTTTGACATAAAACTGAGCTAACAACACTGTTTGGATCCAAGATTGACAAAACGTCTTTCCAAAATAGGGAAATATGACCATGCAATTTAAGTTAAGTTTTTTATTTTTAATTTAAAATAAAACCATTGAGTTAATGTGTTAAATCCACATAAAATATTTTTTGATTGAAATCAGAATTTTTGTTTATTAATTTTGACTCAAAATTGCATCGAGATTTTGAGAATATAAAGAAAGAGAGAATTATATCTACTAATGACAAAAAAAAAACCTAACTACTACCTTGAATATGCAACAGCGGGCTATTAAGGAACCCTTCTTTTCCCGGCACTTTGAAAATAAGTTCTTCAAAGCATGAAAATAGAGGATGAATTGGATCTCCAAACTGATCTATGATTTGAGCACTTGAAATTATATATATATATATATATATATATATATCATCTAATTCTTCCCTTGAATTCATATGTGATGACTTAATTTATTGTGAAATCAAGTAAAGATTTGTGTTTTACAACATGAATTTAGACATGTATTGCAGAACGAGATTTGATAATTTGATACTTTGAAAAGTATTGATTTGTCTTCAAAGTATTATTGAAAAACTCTCATAGGGCATTTAAGGTTAATCCAATAGAGCTTCGTGTAGATGAAGAAGGCTTGAGAACTTTTAAGATAGCTTCCTTACTTGAAGTACTAGTCTTGAAGAAATTTTGTATCTACAAGAATTTTTTTCTTTGTCTAGGGTAATGCCCTTTATTTATAGAGGTATATATAAGCTCTCAGGTCATTTTTCCCCTGTCACATGACATTATTTTATTGGTTGATTTTTATTTATAAGATCTTATATTTATAAAAATACATCTTAAATATCTCATCTCATGTATCAACCTTTCATTGGCCAAGAAATATATGAAGGCCCAATTATTTTTCATTCATTTATTTTTATTTTATTTTATCATTTTATGTAAAAATAAAATAAAAATAAGACATGGCAGAATTTGATTTTTAGAACATTTTTTTGTTTTTATATATGCCCCCTCAATACAAGTTCACTTACACTTAAAAATAAGTGGCATGTCTTGAAAATATAGTTGGGAGAGTTTTATACTTTGAATATATTTTTTTTACTAAAATTTGATTTGATCATATTAAATTTTCATAATAAATAGATATATTTTATTCTGAAAATAAGATATAATAGATAAAATATATTCTTAGGAAAATTCAAATCATAGGATAAAATATAATTGATATTTATCAAATCAAATCATAGAATCAAAGTTTAGTATCCTATTTGAAGCAATTGCAGATTTTAGCGACAAAATAAAATTTATTCTTATGCATGAATAGTAGTAACCAACAACTTTGATAAACTCGTAGGACTTCTTTCTTTTGTTGAAAGTGACTACTATGAGATCTTATTTTGAAGATCTCGTTGTCATGGCGTAATTTGTTGAAGATTTTGACTAATGGTTAATGAGTTATGAATGATGAAAAGTTTTTTATCTCTCTTTCTCTTCCTTGTCTTGGTTTGCGTGCCTCTATTTACAATTCCTTTCTTT
Organism: Populus deltoides; assembly: GCA_015852605.2. Lineage (NCBI taxonomy): Eukaryota > Viridiplantae > Streptophyta > Magnoliopsida > Malpighiales > Salicaceae > Populus > Populus deltoides. The sequence continues at coordinate 6,644,409 of CM027582.2, read as the reverse complement.
CCTTTATTGTAAGAAAAAAAAGGCTTCATTGCACTAGTGTAAGGGAAAAAAGCAAACAACGTGCAATAAACTGACTTGGCATTCCTTGCATAGATTCAAAAAAATTTTCTTTTTTTACACAGCTTGGGACCTTACATAAATTAGGAATTTTTTTTTTCTATTTTGGTGATTCAATTTTCCCATAGTGTTTGGTGATAATTGTTTCTTCAATGACCTCTGCTTTTCTATGAGACCTGGTGTGTGAACCATTTCCAAACAGTTCAATGGTTATAGACCTTAAAGAGCTGTTTCTCAATGGTTGTGGATCTTGAACATCTATTTCTCAAAGATTGAAGAACTCAAAGAGCCATTTCTTAACAATCATGGATCTCGAAGAGCCGTTATTCAATGGTTATGGATCTTAAAGAGTCGTTTCTCAATGGTTGTGGAACTTGAAAACCCGTTTCTCAATGGTTGTGGAACTTGAAAACCCATTTCTCAATAGTTGTGGATCTTAAAGAATCATTTCTCAATGGTTATGGATCTTGAAGAATTGTTTCACAATGATTATTGAACTCAAAGAGCCATTTCTCAACGACGGTTGTGGAACGTAAAGAGCTGTTTCACAACGATGGTTGTGCATCCCAAAGAGTCATTTCTTAGTGATTGTGAAGCTCATAAAGCCATTTCTCAACGGTCAATTTTGGTGATTCACAAGCTCCTATCAAACACAAAAGAAGCTTTTTTTTCACTTTTGATTTAGGTATGTTCTCGAATCTTTTCTTCTTTTTTTTGTAAACATCATTGTACTTGCAATCTTTTTACCTATGCTCTTATGTCATGATTGCTTTATCAAATTATCTTTTTTTCACTATGCAAACAATCAAATAGGTAATAGTTTTAAGGGGTGAGGTTACTATACTTAGAATAATTCTAAGTTACTCATGTATCTTTATGAATAAAGGATCAAGTCACAATTTAGTTCAACTTTTTTTTGTTTTTGCATGACTGTACCCAAAACAAGTTTAAAGTTACCTATGTATATCTTTATGGATAAAGAATTAAGTCATAACATAGTTCAAGTATTATTTTTTATGTTGTTTGTAGTTTTAGCTAATGCGAGCTAGGAGCTACATCAAATTTCAAGTATAGTATCTCTTTAAGAATTTACCATTGATAGGCCCAATCCTTAATCTATTCTCATCGATAATTTTGTATGCTTTATTGGTGTAGACTTCTTAAACCACATAAGATCCATGCTATTTAAAGAGAAACTTGTTGCCCATACTTTTTTACATGAGTATTGGGCATTGTACTGCCAAGACAAGATTTCTTATTTGGAATAAGCGCGGTCACACCTTCTTGTTAAAAGCTCTGTAAAGTCAGGCTTAATAAAATTCTAATCATTATTGTGCTTCAATATGTTTTTCATCTAAAGCTTCAAGTTCTTCAAGGCATAAACAAACATTGTCTTTATTGGAGAGTCCTTATTGGATTGCAATTCTTAAAGATGGAATTTAACGTTCTAATGGAAGAATAACTTCAACATCGTATACCAAGAAACACGGTGTAGCTTGATTTGGCATTCAGAATGTAGTATAGTAAGCTTATAATGCTTCTATAATTATATCATGTCAATCCTTCTTCAAGCGATTCACCATCTTTTTATTTAGACATTATAGCATGTAGTATGTATGCTTTATTAAATTATTTTAGTTCTCAACACTATAGTAATTAAATTTTTTAACAAAATTTGAAACTTTTTTCAAATCTCATTCCACCTTTGCCAATGATTTCACAATTAATACTATTTGAGAACATATGAAATATTTTTTTTCTAATTCACCTACAGTGATGAATCCTATCTTGATTACTTAAATACATTCATATAATTTATGTTATACCCAATAGATGCCTGTTTTTTACCTTTAATTAGGACAATGTGTGGTCAGGATCAAAGCATAACACTTCTTATATAAAACAACTTAGTGGTCTCAAGTATAAAGATCATTTACTCAACTATTATATGAGTCTTTCCATAGACATAGATGATCTCTCCATATGGAATTTTCTTGCGGGTCAGTTTAATATACATGTCATCTAACAAGCACCTGCATATTAGTTCCAGGTAACCTTCATGTCTTAGTTTATGATAGCAACTACGTCCTTTCATAAAATAAAGAATATAATATGCAATGGTCTCAATAGTTCTAGTTAATATCTAGTCTTAAAAGAATATTGACTAGAAGCATTTAGAAAAAATACTTTAATGCAATATGAATCTTATAATTATAACAATTTTATAATTTTTTATGCAAAGTGTTTTTGTTCCATGAACTTATTTTTACTATAGATTATTAATCAAATATAATTAAATATTGAAGATAAAAAAATCTTTATTAATAATAGAAATGTTTACATGAATTAAATTAGTGCTTCTTATAATCATCCGATTGGCTATAGAGTATATTCATTAACAAATTGTTCCAATATTCTCATCTAAGTGTTCAAGTTAATTACCTTCATTATAATTATAATCAGGACTTTGACATTTTTTTTCAAACTTTTTTTTTAATTGAATTCTACTATAGCCTCATTAGATAAAATTAAATTTGAAATTATAATAAATATATTAAATTAAATAATAGATGACTAACATTTAAAATACCAGAAAAATACATGGTCAATTAAAATTTACAAGTTTAGTCTTAAAGTTATGTGTTGTAATGATGAAAAATATATGTTTGATTTATTGAGTAACGAATTTGCTGTTTTTTTTTTTTTTGGAATGATGGGCTTGTTTAGTTTTTGGAATTGTTTTAGATAATATAAATTGATTTTTTACGTTTTCTTTTCTTTGAGTTTAATTCCAAAAACATATATAGACACACATATAACTTAATTTGTTATCAACGGTAATATATATATATATAGGATATTTAGGTCTTTATTTTTAATGTTTTTATTTAATTCAAGTTTTATTTTTAAAAAAACTAATTTAATTACCAATGAAATTATTAACAAAATTTAAAAAACAAATCAAAATTCCATTACAAAATCTGGAAGGTAATTTTTTAATTACTAAAGGAATTTTTTCTGACGGATATTTTCCATCAAAAGATCCATAGAAAAATTAATATCTAACCAAATTTTTTTGCATTCAAAAGCATTATTTTTTTATTTTAAATTAATAATTTTTTGTGTTTTCAAATCATTTTGATGTGTTGATGTGAAAAATAATTTTTTTAAAAAAATTATTTTAATACATTTTCGAATAAAAAACAACTGCAATCACAGTTCTAAACACCTTTAAAAATAGCTTTATTATTCAAGTAGTGTTTGGCGAGCAGATAACAAGATTAATAAATATTAACATTAACTTTGGCCTCCTATATCCAAACAAGAAGGTACAATTTAAACGCTAAACATTTAATTGTGATTTTTTATATAAGAAGATTCATAGAAAAATTAATTTCTAACGGAATGTTTTTGCATTAAAAAACGCTTTGAAAAAATTTAATTTTTTTTATTTTTTTACTTTAAATTAATAATTTTTGTGTTTTCAAATCATTTTGATGGGTTGATGTTAAAAATAATTTAAAAAAATATTAATTTGACATTTTCGAGTAAAACACAATCGTAACCATAGTTCTAAATACAAATAAAGATAGTCTCATTTTTCCAGTAGTGTTTGGCGACCAGATAGCAAGATTAATAAATATTAACATTAACTATGGCCTCCTATATCCAAATAAAAAGGTACAATTAAAACGTTAAACATTTAATTGTGTTTTTTTTATAATTATAAAAAATATATTGAAAATGTCATAAAATCAATAGCTAAAGCAATATACAGGAATAAAACAAAACAGGAAAAAAAAAAGAAACAGACATAGAGAAATAGAGGAAGAGATAACAGGAAAAAAAAACTTGTACTAATCTGCTACAACAAAAACAGAAAGACCAAAACAAAAAAAGATAAACAAAAAATAATCAAATAATCTTATAATTCTTTCCTAAAAAACACTATTGTTTCTCAACAATCAAATACCTTAAATAGTATTGCTGGAGATTAGTCTTCAAGCTAACCTTTAAAATATTATTTTGATACATTTTCGAATCAAAAACAACCGTAACCATAGTTCGAAATACAGTTAAAGATAGTCTCATTCTTCCAGTAATGTTTGGCGACCAAATAGTAAGATTAATAAATATTAACATTAACTATGGCCTCCTATATCCAAATAAAAAGGTACAATTTAAACGTTAAACATTTAATTGTGTTTTTTTTATAATTATAAAAAATATATTGAAAATGTCATAAAATCAATAGCTAAAGCAATATACAGGAATAAAACAAAACAGGAAAAAAAAAAGAAACAGACATAGAGAAATAGAGGTAGAGATTACAAAAAAAAAAAAAAAAATGTCATAAAATCAAGTAGCTAAAACATATACAGAATCGAACAAAACATAACAAAAATAGAAAGGCCAAATCCAAAAAACAAAAACAAAAAATAATCAAATAATCTTATAATTCTCTCCTAAAAAACACTATTGTTTCTCAACAATCAAATACCTTAAATGGTAGTGTTTGGCGACCAGATAGCAAGATTAATAAATATTAACATTAACTATGGCCTCCTATATCCAAATAAGAAGGTACACTTTAAACGTTAAATATTTAATTGTGTTTTTTATATTATTATAAAAAATATATTGAAAATATCATAAAATCAATAGCTAAAGCAATATATATGAATAAAACAAAACAAGAAAAAAAAAAGAAAACAAAAACTACAATAGAGAAATAGAGAAATAGGGGAAGAGATTACAGGAAAAAAAAAAACTTGTAAACGCTTTAAAAAAAAACGCTACAACAAAAACAACAAAACAGAAAGACAAAAAAAACAAAAAAAAATAAACAAAAAATAATCAAATAATCTTATAATTCTTTCCTAAAAAACACTATTGTTTCTCAACAATCAAATACCTTAAATAGTATTGCTGGAGATTAGTCTTCAAGCTAACCTTTAAAATATTATTTTGATACATTTTCGAATAAAAAACAACCGTAACCATAGTTCTAAATACAGTTAAAGATAGTTTCATTCTTCCAGTAGTGTTTGGCAACTAAATTGCAAGATTAATAAATATTAACATTAACTATGGCCTCCTATATCCAAATAAAAAAGTACAATTTAAACGTTAAACATTTAATTGTGTTTTTTTTTATAATTATAAAAAATATATTGAAAATGTTATAAAATCAATAGCTAAAGCAATATACAGGAATAAAACAAAACAGGAAAAAAAAAAATAAACAGACATAGAGAAATAGAGGAAGAGATAACAGGAAAAAAAAAACTAGTACTGATCTGCGACAACAAAAATATAAAGTCCAAAACCAAAAAAGAAAAACAAAAAATAATCAAATAATCTTATAATTCTCTCCTAAAAAACACTATTGTTTCTTAACAATCAAATATCTTAAATGGTATTGCTGGAGATTAGTCTTCAAGCTAACCTTTAAAATTTACCACCATTCAAGACCATTGTAATAGCAAACACCCCCCAACCAAAATTTAATGGTGTTTTTAATGAAGCAGGTTCAAGTTTAATAATTTAGTTCATTTGATCTTTGGATTTGTTTTTTACTCTTTATAAGATTCATCAAAATATAATTACATATCATTATATAAAAATCATATAACTTCACATAGCACTTTAAATTACAAACTTCTAATAATCTCATAATAGTAAAAGAAAAGTGATTTTAAAACTGATGCCTCTCCTCTTGAAATATCAGAAAGTTGATGCCTCTCCTCTTGAAATATCAGAAAGGTCAGGAGTCAGTGGTGTTTCGAGGGACCATGAGGGTTGTTTTCTTTGTATCTTCTCTTGTCCCACGAGCATTAAGGATTCTAATTAATAAAGTAAGAGCTCTTGCCATTAAGAAAGCTATGGAGATATTTATGGCATGTTTGAAACCTTGGAGATTGGACAACATTATCAGTTCTATTAATTAATACTCATGTGATGTCTTAGGTAGGGTTGATTTTTTTCGATTTGGTTTGGTTTTTACCTATAAAAATAATCAAACTGATTTTTTTATAAAAAAACCAAAACCAGTTCAAACCAACCGGTTTCGGTTCGGTTCAGTTATTTTAGAACAAAAATCGAAACCCAACCGATCAATTTCGGTTCGGTTTGGTTCGGGTTCGGTTCAGTTATTTTCTATTAAAAACCAAAAACTATATTGTTATTTAGGGTTTTTTTTTTAATTTCCAATGGGTTTGGTTTCGGTTTGGCTCGGTTTTTCTCGGTTTTCAGTTCGGTTTGGTTTTTCAATTTCAGGTTTATGGAACCGAAACCGAACCAGTTGGTTTTTTAAAAATTCTAATCGGTTTAATCGATTTTTTTTTACGATTCAGTTTTTTCAGTTATTTTTTTCTAGTTTTCTTAGTGTAATTGATTTTTTTATTTTTTTGCTTTTCTAGTGTGACATTGTCAATAATAATGGGTGTGACTTGGATGTGTGTTAGGGCATTACTCAAACTGTAATCACACCATGCCCAATTCTTCCATTTTCTTTAATATGGTAAATCATCGATCGATTTTTGGTGTCATAGTCTTCATACCTGGTCTTTATCCATGTGAAACAAAAACACAGCTCTCCTAGTGGAAGGGCAAACGACATCTCATAATCATAACTTGTCTTGTGTTCTGGGCATAATACTGAGGCTGGCCGGCATTAGATTCTTTGCACATTATCGTCAATGGCAGGAAATACCAAAGAGAAACTCAAAAAAATATATTTTTTTTAATTTAAGGATTTCTTTTCCTTACATATTTTATGGGATATCATTATCGTAAGTTTATCATACAAATACTGATATTAGAACTTATGAAAATGAACAAAAAAAAAAAACAAACTTTCTTGTAGTTTCCAATTAATTTGAGATGATAAATTTTTTATTCTCTACTTGTTTGAATTGAATATTTTTCGTTCTATACTATAAAGCATGGATATGGTAGATGCTTAGCGTAAAAGGTAGTTTATTGCATTAATATGACTCGGCTTCACACATCATGACAAATTAATATGAAAAACTTTCTTGTAGTTTCCAATAAGCTACCTTGATAATGCACTTCAAGACAAGCAGATCAAATTAAGGCTTAGTTTTTGGACATATACGCAATACATGAAGAGGTCTGTATGCATAAATGTTCAGCTATCGAGATGTTTGAATAGCAAGAAACCATGGAAAAGGGAGTGAAACTTCTTAAGACATGGTCAAGTCCATTTGGTATCCGGATTGTTTGGGCATTGAAGGTCAAGGGCGTCCAGTTTGAACCAATAGATGAAGATCTCATCAACAAGAGCCCTCTACTTCTCCTATACAATCCAGTTCACAAAAAGATTCCAGTCCTCGTAAACGACGGAAAACCAGTTGTTGAATCACTTGTAATCCTTGAGTATATTGAAGAGACATGGAAGCAAAATCCCTTGTTTCCAGAAGATCCACTGGAGAGGGCTGCTGCTCGCTTCTGGGCAAAATTTGGTGATGACAAGGTATGTAAATCACTGTGCATGGAGGTAAATTTAGAGTGAGCATGCATCTTAACACATATTTATTACTTTATGCATTTTCTTTGAAATTCAGGTTATGCCATCAATATGGGAAGCATTTATCAAGGGCAGAGAAGAGGAAGAGTGTGCTTTTGCACCAGTTTTTGAGAACCTGAAATTCTTGGAGGAAGAACTCAAGGGAAAACAATTCTTTGGCGGAGAGAGGATCGGAATTGTGGATATTGCATTCGGTTGGCTTGCTAACTTGGTCCCTGTTTTCGAAGAGATACATGCAGTAAAAATGATAGACGAGGAAAGATTTCCATTACTATATGCGTGGATGCAGGAGTTCTCCAAGGCTCCAGTAATTGCAGATTGCTGGCCGCCACATGAAAAACTAGTCAACAAATTCCGTGCCATTCGTGATCAGTCCCTCCTTGCAGCAGCACCTAATGCCTGAACAATCAAGTTGTAGCATGTCAGCACATCATATTGTCTCAACTAAAGATAATAGGCTAATGTCTCACACACTACTCTGAAAGTGTGTTTGGTATTGTCGTAGCTGTTGTGGTTGTGGTTTGAAAAAAGTTGTTTTATAAAAAGTACTTTTAGTTGAGATTGGTTTGAAAAAATAGGTGTTTGGTTAAAACTGTGGTTGAAATTGAGATTGAAAAAAAATTAATTTTAATGTGTTTGGTTAAGAATGCTTTTGAAATTGAGGTTATAAAATAATTTTAAAATATATATCTTAATATTGATGGTTTTTAATTTAAATATTGTGAATTTAACTATTGATATTACATCATGAAATAAATCACACTTTATATATAAAAAAATTATTTTAACAAAAAACTATCTACAATTCTATTACGTACAAAATTCATCCGACAAGAACTACAAAATTAGATAAAATATTATCAAGAATAAAATTAAGATTACAGTACGAATAAATTTAATTCATCTTAAACTAATTTTTGTTCACGTTTATAGTGCGAGTAAAATCAATTAACTGTACTGGTTCTTTTTTAAAAAAAAAAACTGTTCGGTGAACAGTGATGTTCTGAGTACAACTCGGGCTCCTCCTCTGGCTCTATTTCTGGGTCCACTTCAAGCTCCTCGGTGGTGTCTGGGAGTATCATCAAACATGTTTGGGCGTCGTTCCTTTCTTTCTTACTTGAGTTAAAGGAGCTTGTGCCTTTAGCTTTCTTGTATGCTCCATTCTCTAGCTGGTCCAGATTGAAGTTTCCACTGCTGACATTGCTGGTTTTTTTCTTACCTTGCTCAGTTGAGCTTGGCATGACAAAGGGAAGCAGAGTGGAGAAAGCAGGGGAAGATTGCAGAGAGGAAAATGCAGCAGAAAGGAAATGGTTTTGTGTGAGGTTTAGAGAGGGAAGCTGCGTGAAGGAGGACAAATCCATGAGACGAGGGAAGCACAGTGGAGGTCGAAGCTGTGGAGGAGGACAGACGATGGAAGCACAGTGGAGGAGCCGAAGCAGTGGAGAAGGACGGACGATGGAAGCCAGAGTGGAGGAGGAGACAGTGGAGGAGGACAGATTGGGCTAATTATTTTTTGGATAATGAACATTAATTGTAAGCAACGTTTTCTGAACAGCAGCCACGGCGAAAAGCAAGTCCGACTTGCTTTTGCTACACCAGCGTTTTGAACGCATATTTATGTGGGACCCATGTATAAAAAACTGTGGTCTCTGTTAACCAAACACATTGCAACTTATTGACGCAGCTAAACGTGGACGCAACCACTTAACCAAACAGAGTCTAAATTGTGCATCTGCTTGACTGTTAAAGTGTTAATATTAAGGTTCCACTGCCTGTTCTCACCAGCAAAGGCATGCAATAAGGCCTTTTATTTTCTTTGTGTGTGTGTGTGTGGGTGTGGGGTGGTGTTGTTATATTCAGTGTTATTTCCATTAAATTTAATTAAAATATGCATCTTATATTGATTAATTATTGTGAAAATAAATTTTGTATTTAATCCTTTTTATGGTGTTACCTGAAGAATCATTTTTTTACAATAACAAAACGAAAAAAAATATAAAATGAAATTATTATTTTTTATACTAATTTTGGAAAGATAAATAAAAATGTCAAAATAATAAAAATAATAAATATTTTTTTTATGAAGTTGAATGAAAAATATAAAATTAACAAATACTCTAAAACGCGTAGGTTTTTCACTGTAGCAGTTTTTTTTTTCTCTTTTGTTTCTTCTTCTTCTTTTTTACATGTTTTTCTTTCCCTTTTTTTACCCAAAATTGACTTCTTCTTTTTTTTTCTTTTTTTTTTAAATTTTCAAAATTATTTTTGCTAATGTTTTTAAATTTTGAGCTGTTTGAAAATTTAACTATTTAATTTTTTTCTTTAAAACATTGTGGATTGCTATAATATTCTCACACATTGTTTTTTTTTCTTTTTATGATTTATTTATTCTTTTTTTTTCAAAATGGTCTTTGTAAATTTTATTTTTTTTATATAAACTTGGTTGAGAATTTAGTTTTGTAGTTTTTTAAAAAAAAAACAATATGAATTGCTACAGTGTTTCCACTATATAGTTTTTGTTTTGCTGCAATGTTTTCCCATATATTGTTTTTTAAATTATCTTTATCGAATTTATTTTTTCAATATTGAGCTCGCTGATAATCTAGATTTAGCTTTCCCCATATGTTTTTTTTATTTGTTTTTTTTTTAAATTGTCATTTTTTTTGTTTTGTTTTTTTCAGAATTATTTTTGTTGATTTTATTTTTTTACTATTGAGCTGATTGAAAATTTAGTTTTTTAGTTTTTTTCTTTAAAACACTTTAGCTTTCCCAACGTGTTTTTTTGTTCACTTTTGTTTTCTTTTTTTTACATGTTTTTTTCATTTTTTTACCCAGAATTGACTTCTTTTTTTTTAATAGTCTTTGTCGGTTTTTTTATATATTGAGCGGGTTGAGAACTTAGCTTTGTAGCTTTTTTCAACAAAAAACAAACACTATGGATTGCTACAGTGTTTCCCTTATATGGTTTTTGTTTCGCTGCAGTGTTTCCCCCGCATGTTTTTTTTTTTAAATTATCTTTGTCGAATTTATTTTTTCAATATTGCGTTGGTTGAGAATTTAGCTTTAGCTTTAACTTTCCCCACGTTTGTTTTTTAATTTTTCTCAAAATTGTCTTTCTTCTTTATATTTTCTTTTTTTTCATAATTATTTTTGTTGATTTTATTTTTTTACTATTAAGCTGATTGAGAATTTATTTTTTTAAATTTTTTTCTTTAAAACATTAGATTACTATAGTGTTTCTCTACATAGTTTTTCGTTAAATAATTTTTTTTTTAGAATTATCTTTGTCGATTTTATTTTTTTCATATTAAGTTGATTGAGAATTTAGCTTTGTAGTTATTTAAAACATTGTAGATTGCTACAGTGTTTTCCCACATGATTTTTGCCTTTCTGTAGTGTTTCCCCATATGTTTTTTTAATCAATGTTTTTTTTTCTAAATATGTTGTTTTCAAATTTATTTTTTTCATACTGAGCCGGTTGACAATTTAGCTTTTTTTCCTTAAAACATCATTGATTGCTACAGTGTTTTCCCATATGATTTTTTTATGTTTTCTTTTAAATTGTCTTTGTTGTTTTTATTGTTTTTAATATTGAGTTGGTTAAAAATTACAATTGTAAATTTTCTCATGAAACACTATAGATTGTTATAGTGTTTCCTTGCGTGTTTTTTTTTCCTTTCGTTTTTATTTATATTTGTCAAAGTTATCTTTGTTGATTTTTTTTAATATTCAGCTGGTTGAGAATTATAATTGTATATTTCCTCACAAAACACTATAGATTGCTACAGTGTTTTCTTAAATGATTTTAATAGTGAGCTGATTGAAAATTTAGCTTTAACTTTTCTCACATGTTTTTTTTTTCATTTTTTTTATTTGCTTTTTGCTTTTTTTTCTTCCAAAATTGTCATCTTCTTTTTTTTTTGTTTTTTTTATAATTGTTTTTATCGATTTTGTTTTTTTAATATTGAGCTGGTTGAGAATATAGTTTTGTAGTTTTTTTCTTTAAAATATTATGGATGGTAACAATTTTTTTATATTATTTTTTTCACAAATCCATGATAATGCGCAAGCATGCAACAAGCCCGCGGCATCGCACGGGCATGTCACCTAGTAACCACTAAGTCATGTAGTGTTTTTACTATGCATTTATTATTGTTCACTCTCTTGTGGATTCAAGCCGTAATTTATTTATTTTTCCATTCTAATCCTTTTTTTCTACTCAATTGCATGGTTTTGGACCAAACTTACATTTCAATAGCTTCTTCTTATTTTTTAAGAAGATTTGAATTGAAAGATCCTCCAAAGAGTAAAGGAAGGACAGGCAAAATAAGTGAAAACTTTTAATTTCATACAAAAAATTCAATATTTTAATTTAGAATAAGAATTTTAATAGGATATCTTTTGTGATTTGAATTGTACTTTTTTTATTTATTAGGTTAATAAATTCATTTCTAAATATTCTAAAAATGTTTGTAAGGTGTGTTTGGATTAAAAAGAATTCTTAAACCAAAATCACATTGCTTTGATTTGACAACCATCTTAGTGGTGACTAAATTCTGAGCAAATAGATACACATTTTCTACTTTAAAAATAAATAAAAAAATATAGTGATTGACAAGAAATCAATCAAACCTTTAAAATAGTAAAAAAAAAATTAATGTCTAGTTATGTGAGCTTTTTATTAAGGACCTATGCGCCTAGGTCATGTTTTAAAAACCCAAGTGCGCTGGGTTACAAGGCCTGAATACCTGGGTTGTTTGTTGTCTTTTTTTGTTTTTTTATATTTAGTATAAAATATAAATTTAAGGAAAATTTTTATATTAAATCTATTGAGTTCATAACCCAAATCATAATTTTTATGAGTTAAACTATAATATCTAGACTCTTTTTTTTTGTTATTTAATGCATTTTTTATTTCTCAATTTTTTTAAAAAAAAAGGAAAAATCAAAGTAACCCCTTGTTATCAATGTTTTTTTTTTAACTTCAAATAAAAAAGATTATTTTTTTGTTGTTTTGGCTATCTTGTTTCCACGTATCTGTCTTAATTATGTTTTTCATTAAAAAAACATTTCACACAAAAATTTTCATGCGATTTATTTTTGTATAATTATATGGAAAAAAAACTCTAAGATAAAAAGAATTATTGAATCCAATGACATGTCTAAGATCACGAGTTTTGTTGGTTGAGTTGAATTCATTTAGGTTATTTTTTAAAATTTAATACTACTTTTTATCAATTTTATACTTTAATATTTGATTAATTAGGAATTAAATATTGTTCAAATCAAAAGAGTTTTGTCCTTCAAGAAAAAATTAAAATAAAAGCAGGTCCAAAAATTAACAAAAACAATTTTAAAAATCTTTTTATTACAAATTAGATTTAAAGACGATTTCATACAAACTTTAACTAAGGATCAAGGTATAAACAAGTATACAAAAATTAAGAAAACCCGTAAATTTGTTTGTAAAACAATGTAGTTTTATTCATTATTGTATGAGTTTAGCCACAATAAAATCTCATTCTTAGTTTTATTCAGGTTCTTAACACATATTTATTACTGGAAGCATTTTCTTTGAAAATTCAGGTTATGCCATCAATATGGGAAGCATTTATCAAGGGCAGAGAAGAGGAAGAGTGTGCTTTTGCACCAGCTTTTGAGAACCTGAAATTCTTGGAGGAAGAACTCAAGGGAAAACAATTCTTTGGCGGAGAGAGGATCGGAATTGTGGATATTGCATTCGGTTGGCTTGCTAACTTGGTCCCTGTTTTCGAAGAGATACATGCAGTAAAAATGATAGACGAGGAAAGATTTCCATTGCTGTATGCGTGGATGCAGGAGTTCTCCAAGGCTCCAGTAATTGCAGATTGCTGGCCGCCACATGAAAAACTAGTCAACAAATTCCGTGCCATTCGTGATCAGTCCCTCCTTGCAGCCTCATGCCTGAGCAATCAAGTTGTAGCATGTCAGCAAATCATGTTGTCTGAACTAAAGATAAGAGGCTAATGTATCACATTGGTTGAAAGAGTCGGATTTTAATTTATTTATTAAATTTCTTAATTTTAAATATTTTATTTTATATTATGTTATGTTATTTCATTATTTTTATAATATTAAATGTGTAAGTTCGGATTAGTGTAGGCAGGATATCTTAAATTGCTATGTTTATGTTACCGGTTATAGAGTTGTTAGTAGTTTTTCTATTACAACATATTCTAAATGGTGTGAGAGAATCACTGTTCCCCCACACACAAAACACTATGGATTACAATAGTAATCCACGGTATTTTTTTTTTTTTGCTAACTTTTCTTTTTTTTTCTTTTTATTTTTTTTTTCCTTTTAAAAAAAATTGTTTTTTTCAAAATTACTTTTTTTTCAATTTTCTTATTTTTTTCATTTATTTTTTCTTTTGTTTTTTCCAAAATTATTTTTTTTATTTTAATTTTTAAATATTAACCTGGTTAAAATTTTTGCTTTGTAATTTTTTTCTTTAAAATACTGTGGATTGCTGCGATGTTTTTCCACATAATTTTTCTATTTTATTTTTTTATTTTTTAAAATTATATTTGTTGATTTTTTTTAATATGGAGCTGATTAAAAATTTAGTTTTGTAATTTTTTCCTTTTAAACATCGTTGATTGCTACAGTGTTTCTCCGCATGGTTTTTTTTATAATTTTCTCTGAAATTATTTTTTTTATTTTATTTTTTAATATTGAGTTGGTTAAAAATTATAGTAACAATATGTGAGGAAAGCACTGTAACTTTCCCTGAAAATTACTGTTGATTGCTACAGTGTTTTTTCCCACATGATTTTTTTCTATTTTTGTTATATTTTTCCCTAAAATTATCTTTGTCAATTTTATTTTTTTAATATTAAGCTGGTTAAGAATTGCAATTACAAGTAAATATAAGTTTTTCCTCACAAAATACTATGGATTAATACAGTTTTTTCTCACATGGTTTTTTTCCAGTTTCTTTTGTGTTTTCTTTTTTTGTAATATTTTTTTCCAAAATTATCTTCGTCGATTTGATTTTTTTTAATATTGAGTTGGTTAAAATTTAACTTTGTAATAAAGCTTAATCATGTGGGGAAAGCATTGTAGCTTTGCTCATAGAACATTGTGGATTGCTACAGTGTTTCTCCGCATAGTTTTTTTTGTGTTATAATTTTTTTCAAATATCTTTTTCGATTTTATTTTTTTAATATTGAGTTGTTTATGAATTACAATTACAAGTCATTGCAAATAAGGTTAAATCATGTGGGGAAGCACTATAGCTTTCATCGCAAAAACACTTGTGGAATTGCTCAGATGTTTCCAACATGATTTTTTTTTCTTTTTTTTGGTGTTTGTTTTGTTTTGTTTTTTTTTTCTGAAATTGTCTCTGTTGTTTTTTTTTTAATATTGAGCTTATTAAGAATTTAGCTTTGTAATTTTTTTTCTTTAAAACACTGTGAATTATTGCAGTGTTTTCCATGTGAATTTTTTATGATTTTTTCCAAAATTATCTTCGATTTTTTTTTTAATATTGTGTTGGTTAAGAATTATAATTACAATAAAGCTAAATCATATGAGAAAAGCGTTGTAGTTTTTCTCACAAAACACTGTGAATTACTACAATATTTTTCTTAATGGTTTTTCATTTTATTTTATTGGGAAAAGTGTTATAGTTTTCCTCACAAAACATTGTCATTGCTGCAACGTTTTTTCTCATGGGTTTTTTTCCTTCCAAAATTATCTTTGTTGGTTTTTTTTTTATATTAAGTTGGTAGAGAATTTAACTTTGTAATTTTTTTTACTTTTTATTAACTGAAAAGCTAAATCATGTGACGAAAGCACTGTATTTTTCCTCACAAAACACTGTAGATTGCTACAAATCATTTTGTTCAGTCTTTAAGTTTTTGATCACCAACACAACTTTGTTTTTCCGTCATGAAATATTTGCTCCATTATACCTTGAATTTCTATTACTTATCTAGCGTTGGTTCACAATTATAACACTATCAAGTATATTTATTTTATAAGCTCGCGGCAGCGCGCGGACATGTCATCTCGTACTTACTATTCTATATTTAATGTGGTTGGGTCTTAATATATATAGGTGATATACACCACTGTATGAAATTCAAATCTCAATACCCATGAAGTCTTTGGAATACACTGAGTTATTGTCCTGTATTTATATGTTGTTTGATTCTGAATAGACCATCTAACTACGAAGTAGGTGGGATTTTAAAGGTGGGCTTTACTCGAAAGGTTTGTTGATTTTTGCAATTATATTCCCTTGAGTTAATTTGTTGTGGTGTTAGATAAAAAAAAGTCGATGGTTCTTGATAAGACAACATTAATAAACTAGAGTCCACATGAGCTCATCTCTCTAGGGAGGAATCTTGAGAAATATAAACTTAAGGAGGTGAAATCTTATAGGTCATAGCTTTATATAATAATGAATAATTGGGTAGTGACATGACTGAATAAAGTGCTGATAGGATTTAGAACAATTATTGTGAAGATCCTACTCCTTTTTACCTGAGATTTTGCTCCATAAATCTCCCCTATACCAACATAACTTTAAACCATTACCAACATATCTATTTATTATAGGAACCATGACTTGGTTCTTCATTTAACATATAATATCATGAGTTTTAATCCAAGCAAATTACACATTTTCAATCATTTATTCATATTTTCCAAAGTTCTCATAACTAGTCCAAACCCAATTCCACAATTAATATAAGGTACATTATGGAATACATACCACAACACACAATAAAAGCATCATACACATCAAATAGCATTTATGTCTCATGGTTCTAAACGATACCATTATTGTAAAAACATCTTTTACACATTAGCAAAATATCTTTTAGCCAAAATATTTTTAAAAATATGTTACATTACTATATGACTTAGATTGTTAGCACAGTTTCACTTAGTACAACGACCCATTTCCTTTCTCTTTCTTTTTTCCTCAACATGTGTTTCACAGTTATAATAAGAAAAATCATCGTTTGCATAATTTTTCTCTTTCATCCTCTATCTAAACCTATTAAATTTAACATTTCAACCCTAGATTATAACTTTGGACACTTCAATCCTTTATTTCATTTGAAATCTCTTCCAATCTCACCTAGTCCAAAACACAAACTTAAGCTAGATACATGTGTTTTCCAACTCAAGTTCAAAAACAAAAGTCCATTAACTTGCCTAGCCCTTTCTTCCACAAGATTTCAAGTTTCTTAACTTCCTTTTGGAGTTCTTCCTTGACTGAATCTAATCATGGTTAAACCATAAGTTTCTTTTCAAAAAAAATTTATAAGTGTTGTTACCCATTTTGGGGCCTTACATAAACAAAAAAAACAAAAAATAAATAAATAAGAGAAAATACAAAAAAAATTAAAAAAATTAAAAGAAAATAAAAAATGTGTGTGTGTGTGTGTGAGAGAGAGAGAGAGAGAGAGAGGAGAGAGAAGTATGCTAGAATGCCTAGTAAATTGTCGAAGACTGATTGAGGAAGATTAAATGAACAAGATTGAAAATTTTGATAGTGTATTATTGACTGATGAAGGTTTTATTAGCCAAGAAAATTCAATTTGAGGAGGAAAATTTAAAATTCAATGTTTAAGGACTCAATTGGATTTTTCAAGATTTCATTGAATTTATTGAGGGCCTAATTGCAAGAAAAAAATAATTTTTAAAGTCAATTTAGGCTTTAACTGGAAGAAATTAAAGTCTGGGGGTTGAATTGTAATTTTTAGGAGTTAATTTGGTCAAATCAAGGGTTTAATTGCATAAATATTAAAGTTTTATAGGCAATTAGGGAATTGATTGAAAAAATCCAAAACCAAGAACCAAACTAGAAAAGGAGAATGAATACAGGGGCTAAAATTGACTAAAATAAGACAAATTGAAAAAATTAGAAGTTTGTTAGTCAATTGAGGATCAAAATACAAAAATTCAGAACTAAAAACCAAAATGTAAAATGAGGCCAACTTAGGAGCTAATAATTGAGTTTATCAAGGTGAATTGCATGAAATTAAAAATTTGAAGGCAATTATGAGTGTAATTAAAAAAAAATTGGAAGAATATAGGCTCAATTGAAATTTTCCAATCCCAAATCAAAATCCCTAAATGACGTTTCATTCAGACTTAAAGAAAAGAAGGTGAGTGACACGTTATTCGGTCGATTGACCTCTATTTTTGATAGTTTTGACTGATTAGGTTGGCTACTTCAAACGCATGAATGTTGAGCTATAGACTTTCAAATTGAGTAAGGTTGGATTCAAATGAAATATATACATCCCTTGTATCAACTTCAAGTGGTTTCTGCAATGATGATTTCAGAATTGCTCCGACAAAATCTTAAAAGTGAGCAACTCAGTCAACCCTAATAGTTTTGGTTGATTGAGTTAACAACTTCAAATACATAAATATAGATCTACATACCTCAAAATTGAGCAAAATTGGATTCAAATAAAAGGTGTTTATCCCCTCTACCAACTTCAGATGATCTCATGCAACAATGACATTAGAATTACTCCGATAAAGCCTCGAAAGTGGGCAACCCAGTTAATCCTGACAATGCAATTATCATCCAAAAACTGACCTATTTTTTGTATGTTCACACACAAAGCCTTCTTAATAAATCCTTATCAAGGGTTTACAACACTTCCCTCAATAACAAGATGTTAGAAATGGATTTAAAACCTCCCAAAACCCTAGAAAAAACCTATAAATACCCATAAGCTTGAAGGTAAGGAAGAGGAAAAAAATAAAAGAAAGGATAAGAAAAAAAATAAAAGAAATATCAATAAGAAACACAAGTGTAGAGGTTTAAGAGCCTAAACAAAAGATTTCTTAGCTTTGCAAGTTTATGAGAGGCAAAATTTTTCAAAAGAAAATAAATAGAGAGTAGTTGTTTTAAGTATACTTTTCTATCCAAAAATAGGTTCTTTATGGCCTCCTTCTGATTTTTTTTTTTTTTACTTTTGTTTTATATTTATGTTTATAAGCATAGAAAAAAGGTTTAAATGTTTAACAAGCAATGTTATATTCACCTTTTTGTTGTTGTGTTTTTTATTTAATGATGTTATTTGTGGTATTGTACATTTTGAGTTGCTAAGTTTAAATTCGAGAATAAATTTTGTTTTACAGGGGAAGAGTTGTAAGACCCAAATTCTTGGACCAAGCTCAAGCCCAAGTCAGTCCAAGAACCTAACTTAACCTACATATATATAAGAGTATGTGACCAAAGGTTGTTTCTTTTTTTTTTTTTTAGTGTGACTTTTCTCTCAAAACATCAAGAGATTCAGCTCTTTTTAAACTTAAACTTTTGAATTTTAAGAAGGGTTGAAAAAACAAGTAAGAATTGTGGCTACCTTTTATGTTGTTTTTGATTGAGGATTTGATAGTTGATGGATTAAGGAAGTGTTTTGGGGTTTTAAGATGTGCATATATGCTAACTAGGAAATAGAATATCGTATGCACGTATGTTAACTACTCTCCGTTAATATAAAGTAACTAACTACCCTACATTAGTCTAAAGTTTCTGATAGTAATCCAAATGGGATAACAAGAATCATGAGCTCAAATGATATTTATATGTACCCTAGCTAACGAGTAGGATGTTAACAATATGATATGTAATTATTACTTGTATGTGTTTTTTGTACACCATTCGATATGATACCTTTGATGTACATGTTTCGTTCTATATTTAATTTATGTAATCGTATTCACTTATCTTAAAATATATATAAGCATGTATTATAGTTATTACCTCTCATTAAATGTTTGGACTCACCTCTCCATTGAGATTTTTCAAGTCTTTAGTTCAATTTCAATAACAGGATCTTTTAGTTGTATTCTTTTAATTTCTTAAGTCAATATGCCATGTTTGTTCCTTGAAGCTATTAGTTTATTTGTTATTTGTTATTTGTTATTCATGGATTCTCCATGATTTTAATTATATTTTGAATTATTTATGAAAGAGTCAAATTTTAATTTATTTATTGAATTCCCTAGTTTTGAATATTTTATTTTATGTTGTGTTATTTTATAATTTTTATGATATAAAATGCTTTAATAGATTTGAAAGGGTCTATCCTTCGTGATAAAGTAGAGGAGTTTAGTTGTTCATAGGCGAACCTGCGACTGCGCATCTAGGTATGGCCTGTAAAGGGGTATGGAAGAGAAGCTTCTCACAGATGGAAGTAACCATTTTGAGCAGCAAATTCTGAGTTAAAATTCATGCACAATCGATGCTATGAGTGAAGAAAATGATCCAATGGATGATTGAGTCGTGGGCAAAGCTCCATAAGAGATTGTGCCTAAAAATAGTGATCGTGGATGGAAGGACTCAGAGTGCAGTGAAGCAAGCCACTGCAAATGTTGAAGGACATTGTGGAATTCAAGCAAAGAGGGAGCCAGCCCAGTGAATATCCATGACCACAAAAATGTAGTTTGCTCTTGCGTGGGTTATAGAACCTTCTATTCTGAAGTCTTTATATCTAAATATTATTTGGGATGTTTATATTTGCCTCTTTTTTTCCTACTATTTAATTTTGATGGCATGGATATATCTGAGAAATACTGTATTAATGAGTTCCTTTTTTATATTTTTTTTCTTATATTTCATCATTGAAATTTTTTATTTAATCTTTCTATAACTTAATTTCATGGGATATTATTTCTAGGTAAAAAAAAAAAAATTACTTCTTAAGATAAAGAAATAAAATAAAAAGGATGGGGTTTAAATTTTATACTATCTATCTCTTACTTTATCCTTTTATTTTAGACTTTGTTTGGCATTAACAACTTTTTTCTCAATTTATCAGTTTATAAATTTAAAAAAAATTATTGTTACCATCATCTTCACATTTTTTAATTAAAAAAATTATGATATAATAAAACACACTCGTAATATTATCTTACTCGTAATATTATCTTATTTTTATATTATGTAACAAATAAACTTCAAATCCTACACGGGATGTTGCGTTAACAACTTTTTTATTTATTAATACATATGATTCTCGTTTTATTTTATATATAAGCATTGATTTTTCAATGCAAAGTTATATTTTGTTCTTGATATCAAAAAAACACATTAATACTTGTACATTCATTTTTTTGCTTTAGAAAAAAAAAAAATATCCAACTTACTAGTGGAGACACTAAACCCCAACTCTAATCATCATATATAACATACGGAATAGTCTGCCATTCATTTCACATGATACATTCAAGGTTTGAGGAATCAAGAATCAAATCAAAACTAATATACTCCGACATGGTGAACACACTGCACACTCACTAAAATAACAGTGGTATTGTGACATTCAATTCAATCAACCTTTAAACATAATATAAATATTCCACAAAAAATAAGTTCCCAAAAAAGAGTTGTAAGGTCATGTCAGAAGTTTTTAGCTATCTTATGATGCATTCATCATAAACTCGCATTGTTACCTTTCTCACGTGAAATCGAAGCCGAGAGAATGCCAAGATCACGATTTAAGAATGTCAGTGCAGACTCGCACTCTGAAATTATTCTTGTAACAGAAGAGGGCTCGCCAGCTTTTGTTTCAGAAGATCCAACAGCAAGAGCTGCATGCGAGTCTCTAAGATTTCTTAAGTTCCCTAGGAACTGCCACAAAAGCAGAAAAAAGTCAATTCCCATGAAAGCATACATGGCAACTTCTCTTGTTTGCTTGATATAAGTTCAAGCAGAGTTTCACAAATGCTGTGAATGGCTTTGAGCTTAAATGGAAAATCTCCATAAATCATTACCACTGATTAGATTATATCATAATAATGCAGAAAGCATTATTTTCAGGCTTCTAAACTTTGCTAGTGGGGTGCTTGATAATTTTCTAGCAGGAAAACACATCCGAAACATTTGAGCACAATATTGAAATACAAAAAGAAAACAAAGGAGAAAAACTCAAATTGTTCAAAAACATCTAAGCTAACCATATAAATTCAAATGTATAGCAGAAAATGAATAAAATCTTCACATTGAATTTAACTGGAAGAAAAAAAAAGTAAAAGGGAACTTCTAGTTCTAGTTTAGGCCTATGGAAAGGGCATGTTAGGTCTCCATGCTTTGGTGTTCAAGAAAAATGCCTTGGTAGGAAAACAATTGCATGATTTCCCTTGGTGTAGGACCACATTTTCTTTAGCATATGGTGATTGGAAGAAAGTTTCCAATAGAACAGTTGGTATGCCAAGACTGGGTCAGTGTTGCCTATGCAAGCCCTTCGAAGTTCATCTCAAAGGTTTTCTCTTACTTTTCTCCTTTGGTAACATATAATGTTAGTGATAATCGTCATAGTTTTAAAAAGATTTTCGATACAAGAATCAATCCTCTATTAATGCTTCATGTTTCTAATAAAATATGATGCCCCGATGTTAAATTTTTATTTTAAGGAGATGAGCTCTATTAGCATTTCAACTTTTTCAGAAATTTAAAATACCCTCAACTACTTAGTGCTTCCCCTCACCTTTTCAGTTTCCTATGAAGGACATGCAGAATGTTTCTGATTATGAAGGGGTCAAAGAAATTTACTTACCGCATCTTACTCGACACATCTTAATTCCTCTCCTACTCCTGATTGTTTCATTTTTTCCACTATTTGGAAGGTCAAGGTGCTGGCTAAAGTTTAAACTTTTGTTTTGTCAGTGGTTCTCGACAAGACAGCATTAATGAGCTAGAGTCCACATGAGCTCATCTCCCTGAGGGAGGGATCTTGAAAAATATAAACTCAAGGAGGTGAAATCTTATAGTTCATAACTTTATATAATGACGAACAATTGTGTAGTGACATGACTGAGTAAAGTGCTGATAGGATTCAGAAGTATTATTAAATCGATACCATGCAACCGTTTGAGAAGATAACATGAAAAACATGAAATGATGCTGATATACCTTCCAAAGCATCTTGTATGCCTCCAACAATCGGTTGGCAGCTGGTCCAAACCCATGAAGCTGTGGCACTTCCATCATGTGCGTCCAAGGGCGTATTTCCTAAAAAGGTAAAAAAGAACACATTACAGTTATAATGTAGCAAGAGTACACTTTCACTCATTATCATAGACTTCAACACCACGATGCTCAAGCATAAGTTTTCAAGACTAAAGTTTTATGCTGAAAACAGTAAAAATGTACGAAAAGTTAAAGATTTGAGAGAGTTTCTACTGAAAATGTCTTAAAGCGTGTCTATGAAGAGTCATAATCAACCAAACAAAGAAACATAACAAATAGGCATACCAACTCACAACACCAGATGCATGAAAGAGATCCAGCATGATGTAGAAAAGTTTTTGTTCAGATATATTCAAAGGGAGTAGAGAAACCTCATAAATAAATTGAATGATCTTGAAGCAGGGATGGCAATTTAATTCGAACCCAATGGATACCAATGCAACTTTTTAATACAATATGATAAATATATCTTAATATTGACATAGAACACATGTATATGTATAATATTTATTATTTTATCATTTCATATATATATATATATATATATATTAACTATTGTGTTTTTATCATTTCATATAATTTAATTAAATAATAAATTAAGACCTAGCAGAGAAAATCCAGACCTTTGTGTATATCACATTGAATGATCTTGCAGTTTCTAGGAAAGATTCCAAATGTGCCCGGAGATGAGATTCCACCTCAGAATACTCCTCATCTGGATTGTATGCATGCTAAACAAAATGTGTTATAGAGTTAAAAACAAGGGAAAATAAGATATAAATGAGATGGAAAAAAATGAGCTGCATTAATACTTCACAGTACAAGAAATTGGGAATGACTCCACATTAGATGAAAATAAGTATTCAGAAAAACAGTTTGTTCAAAGGTGGGAATTTAAGAATTAATTTTGTATTTTCAAGGGGAGAACATGCTAAAATCCGAAGCAGCACGTCTTTTCAACAGTGTAACAATAGTGTGTGTGTGTGTGTGTGTGTGTGTGTGTGTGTGTAAACAGCTGTTCTAGAGAACAGCATATCAAAAGTATCTCCAAGAATGATAACATTATGTCTAGAGCTACGTGAGCAATAAACTCTCTCTCCCTCACTCTCTCTCTCTCTCTCTCTCTCTCTCTCTCTCACACACACACACACACAAAGTGTGAATTGAAGACATGGTAACATCAAATTGATTTAATGTGAGAAATACAAAGGACTCTTTTGAACATAAAAGAAAATAATAAATAAACAAAACTGAATTAGATAAGTGGATGAACCTTAGATGCCAAGTCATCAATTTTCTGCTGAAGACTCTGAAGTATTTTTGACTGTTCCGCAAGCTTTGTCTCCAACTCAGATACATCTGGTCTGCAAATGTGCTTAGATAAAAGGAAGGTAATGTTACTACATCTAGTGACATGGAAAAATAATAATCATCATTTACCAGTATAACTGGAAAGAATAATCATGTGATATATGTTTGGCATCAGCATTTATAGTTGTGTTCTAAAAGTTGCTTTTATATGTCTTCTTCCGGACTACAATGGAATTCATTCCATATAAAACAAGTTATCATAAACTTGGTTGTCCAGTGAAAAGATTCTAACACTTATCTAGGTAACCTAGATGGGCAAACTTGAAAATCACCAAAGGGGTTTGTGTTTGATACCGGTTAATAGGCATTGTTTAATATACTTCAGAAACAGGAGTGAACAGGCAAAATATGAGTGGAGAATAACATAATCTTACAATGGATAAATGGATTGAATCTGCACATCAGCAGGGAAAAGCTTGCACTCCTCTGAGAATATTAGAGCTTGTTTCTCTGCAATAGAATCTATGAGTTGTATGTCTTTTGCCACCTGTTCATCTACACTGAAAAATAATACAAACAAATTTTAGAAGAACAAAGGATGTAAAGAAATGCAAGCAACAAAAAGTAGCAACATTTACAATCATGGAGTTGATGAACAAATGTTGAAACTAATTCAAATAGTGAACTTTAAGCAAACTCAACCTCCATTCAGGATTATCAGCATAGATGCTAGCCTCCACGAGATCTACAATTAGGCGAAGCATTTCAGTTCGGTCTTCATAGCTTCCTCGCCCCTGAAACACAAAGGCATTGACATTGCACTCACTTGATATTGGAACATCCCACAAACTAGTCCAAGTTGACTTACTCATATGCCTTATTAATCTTCATTGTTTACAATTTGGACGTTTCAGTTCATTTCAAAAGACACATGATCTTTTACTTAACCAGCCATTAATCTATCAGGCCATCTTAAACTTGTAGATTATACAAACTAGATGTAAGCATATGCATCACTTGTAAAAAAAGAAAGGAAATCAAATTCACAAGTTACCAAGTGTTCCTAATGAAAGAATATGTTGGGATTAAGAAGGATGTTCAACTGTACTTAACCTCGTTGAAGTTAACTAAGAAGTGCAATGTATAAAAACTGTTACTTAGTTAGGCAATCATTGATTAAAAAGTAGCTATTTTATATACAGAATTAAGCAACTTACTTGGATGGCTTCTGTATCTATAATTGAAGTGATGCCCAGAAACTTTGCAATCTCAGCCAGATCTGCAATAAAATGCATAGTTATTTTTTAATTGTAACAACGATAATATAATCACAAATGGTAATGAACCATTTTGAAGTTATTACAAAGATCTTAGAGAAAAGAACGACAAAAACAGAGATGCCACAGAGCCCAGAAGAAAGAACAGTTATAAAATATAAGTTACATAGACAGTGAAGCCTAAAGGTGTATCAAAAAGCCAAAGTCCAAACATTTGCACTTGCAATGACCAATGAGAAAACTACCAAGCTTTTTCCCGGATCCATTTTATGAAAAAGGCAAAACGAAATTTAGCAAAATACTCATTGTATATTAAATAAAGAGCAATAAACTTTCGCTTTCCAGATAAGCTAGTTAAGACTAAATTGAAATGGGTTTGGATTCTGATTGAGATTATCAAGAAGAAAATGAACTGTACAATATCCATCCCTCTACAACCAGACACAAAAGGTGAAACAAGAAGAGTTGGAAGCAAGGATAGAAGATCTTTAGTTTCCCTATAAATCATATTACTGAAGAATGAAACTTCAAAGAAATACTATTCCCCTAGTTATATACTATAAACAGGCTTGAGATGAAGCCTGGATAACCAATGAAGTTTTTTAAAACCAATAGACAATGGGTGCTCCTCAACACATCCCAGAGGAGAATGAAATAACCAATACCAACTTCATCTTTGATCAAAGGAAAGAAGGGTGGGGGGGTGTTGGGGGCCGCCTGCTTGATTAACCTAAAAATTCCAACAATTAGATTGAAGCCTAAACTTCTATGGATAACCTTATTGCCAAAGAGAATCAGTTTCTCAAAGAAAGCCAAGATTCTAAATCCAGTCACCCACCAAAGAAATATACAGTTCTTTCCAAGATTCCAAGTCTCGTGGGTTTATGAGATAACATTACTGGTAGTCTATGCGCATATATGAAATCCACACTAACAAACCCTGATTCTCAGTGTAGTGAAAAGAGAATTCTAAACATGATATTCGAACATTTCTAAAAAATTTTAAGCGACTCCATTAAGAAAAAAAACCTGATTTTTATCCTAGAACCCTAAATTATGTTCTAGAAAACATAAAGCAATCCATGAACCAATTAACATCAATCCTAAAAAGAACTTGCAGGGCTATAACAGCAGCTGTAACAACCTTTGAATTTTGGTTTCTTCTCCTAAAATGATTCCAGATTTTACTAGAAATGCCAAATCACATGCATATTTCAAGACCATTTAGCACACAAAAATCCACCTAAAATAGATTTATGGCACAGCCATCCACATTTCTAATCAATAATTATTACGCTTGCAATCAACCCTAATAACTGTCCTACATAAAAAAGACTCGAGTAGAAATAAGAGAAAACACTAAAATCAGCACAAGTCCTTCATAATCTATTCTCAGATTGTTTTTCACTCCAACAATAAAAATTGTTAAATGTACAATGGAACACAAAACTTAATTTCCAGAATGAAAAAAAATAAAAAAAATAAAAAAGCTTACATTGGATACGAGCCGTCTCTTCGTCACGATCCATAGCATCTCCTTGTAGATTTTGCTGCGAGAATGGTGATTTATCACCCAATAACCTGCAATTCAGAGTACAGAAGACATTTAAATGCCCTTCAGACAGCAATTCATTATTTCAATTACAGCCAAATTAACATGTCTAGTACTAAACTAATTCATATGTAACCAAATTTCTGGGTCAAATCGACAGCTTCTCAGCAATCAACTATTACCAAGTAAAGCTGACATGCATCATCAAGAAGTAACAAGGAAAATCTCACAAATTAATTTTCTCCTTGAGCCGCTTTTTCCCAGTAATTAAACAAGCCATTTACTTCAATTTTCCCAAAAAAAAAAGTGACAAAGAACAAGATAATAATAAGGGGAAATGGGGTACTTGAAGAAGAGCCATTCGAGAAGAGCGTAACGTTCCATGCCGGCAAAAAGAAGAGACTGAGCAGGAGCATTGGCTCTTGAATAATTCAGCATCCCTAGTTTTCTCTGTATATCTTCCATTTGCTTCGCTGCCATTGTTTATTTTTCTTTATCCTCTTGCTTTCTTTTTGTTGAAGGGGGAGTTGAGAGAGAGCCAAGGATCAACTGCGGTGGTTGTTCTGTTGGTTTGACGTAATTGATTTGTTTTTGTTTTTAAAAAAATTAAATTTTTTTTTTTTTTTTATTTTAAATTAATATTTTTTTAATATTTTTAAAAATATCATTTCTTCTCACAATCTTATTATTAAATGTATATGGTATATTAGTGTTTATATTAGTGTTTTAGTTTCAAATTATCTTAGGCTCTGTTTGTTTGCTGAAAATTAATTTTTTTTTTAAAGTGAATTTCAGGAAAGTAAATTATTTTCTGATGTTTGATAGTATAATGAAAAATAAGTTAAAAAAACTTTCTAGTGTTTGGTTATGTCATGGAAAATAAACTGAAAAATAACTTATTAAAGTTTTATTTTTCTCAAGTTTATTAAAATAATAAGAAATAAATCTTACAAATTAAAAAGTTGAATGAGAATGAAATTGAAAAAAAATATAATTTCATAAATTATCTCAAATAAAATAAATAATAATCAAAATAATAGAGATCAAATCCAAAAAAAATTGAAAGATGAAGAAATTAAAATAATAATAATTAACATTTCATAAATTATTTCAAATAAAATAAGTAACAATAAAAGAATGAAGATCAAATTTGATAGATAAAAATTTTCAATAAAAAAATGATAAGGGAAAAACAAATAACAATTATAAAAATGAGGACCAAAGTTAATATAAAAATTAAATTTTAAGAGATAAGATTAAAAAATAAATATTCAAAACAAAATATATATAGCTATCAAAAGTTTGCGGATCAAATTTGATATAATCAGCAAATAATATGACATTTCTAAATTTTTCACAACTTCCGGAAAGTGTTTTCCGCCCAAATTTTCTAGGAAAACACTATCCTGAAAACCAAACCAAATTTTTCTTTAACTGGAAAGTGTTTTCCGTTGACTAATTTTTCTAATAACAAACAAACACAAGAAAGTTTGGAAAGTGATTTTCCGGAAACCGCTTTTCAAAAAACAAACATAGCCTTAATTAGCTTCTTTTTTTGTTGTTGATAATATGTTAGGGTGTTTTTATAAAAACATTTTTTAATTTTAATAATGTTTTTATATATTTTTTCTATTAATATATTAAAATTATAAAAAATACATAAATATAATACTTTGACAAAAATATACATTAAAAAACACTTTTTTAAAAATTGAGTTAAATTGCATCATAACAATAGCATAAATGACTTGTCCATCCTCCTCGATGGATGATGCAAGGGCCCCCTTTATTTTAATTTTGAAAATCTAGTGCTGATTAATAGATTCAAAATAGATAAATTCGGAATAATAATTAAATTCGATCTTGAATTTAATTTAAACTATATGGATGTGAATAGACTTAAATAAATAATTTTTTTATAAATATTTTACCTAATAGATAATAAATAGAATGCTAATATTATTAAACCTAGCTCAAATTTAATCAAGAATATATATTTATATTATATAAAATATATACTTAGAATATTTAATTTTTGTAAAATCTAATACAATATATACATATACATATTACACACACAATAATATATATACATAGAACATTAAAAAATTTTAAAATCAATGCAATATATATATATATATATATATATATATATATATATATATATATTATTTTTAAAATAATAAATAATAATAGAATATAAATATTTAAATATTTTATTTGATGGATAATAGATATAAAAAAACATGAAAAGTAAATACTACTCTTTCCCCTATCTCCAACATGATAAGCAAGAACGATTAGGGGTAACGTGCATGACTAACATGTGGAGTGTGTTATTTTTTTAATTTAAGGATATATTTTTTTTTAATAACCTAGGATTATTGTTAATATTATTAGTTGGTTCTTATTAAAAATCTTCCAAGGGTTTATTTTGGTTAGTCATAGTGACGAGGCTAGTTTTTTTATATATTAATATGGGTATTCGGGTTAGTTTATGTGTACTTTGATTAATTCTACGGGTTTTAAAATTAACAACCATGTAAACCTCTAGTAGCCCTGAGATTTATGAGACTTTAAATGGTGATTTCGGAGAACAAATCCAGAACTTGATCAGTTAAACTGTACCCCTCAAAATTACAAGGCTCGCTTTTTCTTTTTTATGTATGATCCAATTAATTATTTTGAGTTTTATGTGAATTATTATTTTTTATACCACATGTACTCATAATTAACATTGATGATTGGTTTTTTTATTTTTATTTTTTTCACATCCTAGATAAATGAGTTCTTGAAGTGGTTTTTAATTATAATTATAATTATAATTATAATTATTATTGTTATTGTTATAATTATTTTATTTATTTATTTATTTATTATTGTATTTAATTATTTTTTTATATTGGTGCCGTCAATATTTTTATGTTGTAGATTTTAAACATAAATATGCTACTGCCCTTTTTTTTTTTTTTTGGTTTTTTTTTTTTTAATATTCTAGACTTATATTTTTTTTTTTTATGGTATGACTGCACTTAAGATAGGCTTCATGTCCTAATTTTTTTCTTTCATTTTAAGTAAAGCAATTGATTGAACCTTTTTTTTTAAGTCTTTAAATCATCTTATCTAGAATTGATGCCAACTAGATTTAGAAAGTTGGACACGTAACTTGACTTGTATAAAAAATTAACTTGGGTAAGAATTAGTGGTAATTTTGTCAAAAAATTATCTCAACTATAATTTAAATTGTTAGATAAGGTTTTAAGATATAATTTATATTATTATCTAACACATCATCTCAAGTGAAAGCCCTTTGAACTTGAAACTTGCACAAGTACACACTACCTTATACTTAAGTTTTATTAAATAAATGGGAATGGTGAGATTCGAACTTATGATCGCTTGGTCATTAAAACTGTGATACCATGTCAATAAATCATCCCAATCTAATAGCTTAAACTGTTGGGTGAGATCCCAATATATAATTTATATTATTCTTTAACAACCTCGTTATTAAAGCATGATAGGATGATGTGTTCTTCTCTAATTTTGTAAGTATTTTTTTTTAACCACAATTATTTAGACTGGTATTGGGTTTTTATTAAATTTTGATTTTAAAAAGAAATTATTGAAAACTCTTTTATTATCTATCCTTTTTCTTTCAAGATCATTTAAATATAAAATATGTAAGTTACATAAGTCTTTTTAAGGTATAATATGACATTAAGTTCATGTTATATTTTTAAAGTAAAACACATGGACTTATGTGTTGTTTATTTTTATACTTGAAATTGTGTTTTTTAATTTTTGAAATAAAAAAATTGCTTGAAATTAATTTATTTTTTGGTTTTTTTGGGTTGTTTTGATGTATTAATATCAAAAATAATTTTGAAAAAAATATTATTTTCAAACAAATTTTTTTACCCTTCTTGAAAAAAAATAATTGTTTTTAAATAGTTATTGTCATTTTTTTTTGAATGCATTTGTCCTCTTTAGCATTAGTTTTTACAGTTTAGGACATGTGTTTTCATCTCTATTGATCGCCATCTTGATTGTCCTTCATTTCCTTGATCCCACTAGGCTTTGTTCTTTTTTTTCTTATCATTTCTCATAGATTCTTCTATTTTGTTTCAAATGACACATGAAAATTTTCATGAGTAGTTTTATTATGGTTATATGATTTCTTCCTCTTTTATACATGGCTTAAAGTGAGGAAACGAATATATTTGAAAAATATTTTCAAATAAGGGTTTTTTTTCGATTTAAGCTTCTTGTATAAGAGTATTTTCATCAATTTTGATGAAAATATTTATTAGAAAGATAGAGTGGAGAATGACACAAATATAATGATAAATGAAGAGTAAATAGAAAAGATTAATAACTAAATTCAATATATAATAAAAAGTTAAGCTAATTTTTTTGAGAATTATCATAAGAATCATAGCGTTAAATTAAAAAATATTTATATAATTATAATTCATCAATGTTATAGAATAATTAATTATAAGATTGCACATTGAAATACTCTTAGTACAATAGCTAACAAAATCCAAAATTTAATTTTCATCGATGTTAATTGTTTATTTTTATATTGTTAAATGTTCTTTTACACATAACAAAGGTAAAAGAAATAATTTGTTAACATGAAAGAAGCAATAATTGTGAAAATAAATCAAATAAAAAAATATGATCCCTCTTAAAACTTCTCAAAGCATAAGAAGCTAGATACGTGACTACGGAGTGTTTGAAAGTGTGGTAGTAACTGTTTTTCAAAGTGTTTTTCGCTTAAAAATACATCAAAATAATATTTCTTTTATTTTTTAAAAATTATTTTTGACATTAGCACATTAAAACAATTTGAAAATACCAAAAAATAATAATTTGAAGTAAAGAAAAAAATAAAATATTTTTAATTTTTTCAAAACGCTTCAAATACAAAAACAAGCGGGATACTTCTGCAAATTTAAGAATTGATATGCTAAAATCATAAATGTGATTATAATTAGAAACTTATGATGATAAAGGAATGACTGGTTGATAATTATCCCTAGATCATGCCTAAAATGTTACATTGGATAATATACCATGTGCACCCTATATTAAAAAAAAAACTTTATATCAATTTCTCAGTTTTGTAAGCAAAATGATATATCTATTGAATTTTTTCCTTATGGTTTTCTTGTGAAGGATTTGAGCAAAAAGGTATTTTTTACCAAAGGTCGGACTATAAAAAACATGTATAGATAGACATCATCACTCTTCTATTTTGTGTTTACCACCGCTACATCGAACTTATGGCATTAACGACTTTGTCAACCATCTCCTTCTATTCAATAAAATTTTATTTCCAGTCTAAGAATTCATGTATCAAAGGCATCCAATTTTAAGTCTTCTTATGATTCATGTTATTATAATAAAAGTCACAAATTATCTTTTAATTTTTCATATGTTCAATGAATAAACCTTTTCAAGTCATTTATTTAAATGTTTGGGAGCATCTCTAATTACATCATTTAAAAACTCTAGATATTATGTGATTTTTGTTTTTTATTTTACAAAGTATATGTTGTTATGTCCTTTAAAATTAAAATCAAATGTTCTAATAATATTTTTTATCATTTTAAGAATGCCATTGAAAATCGTTTTCAAACCACCATTAATAATGTTTACAGATGAAGATGGAGGATATCAAAGTCTAGCTCATACTCTTACTAAAATTGATATTTAACATCTCATATCACCACCATACATACATGACCATATAAGGTTTGTTGAAAAAAGCGTCATCATATTATATAATATGGCCTTACCCTATTATATCAGGTATTTGTCCCTCTTTATTTCTACTCATATGCATTTCAAACTGCCACTTCTTTAATCAATTATGTGCCCTCTTCTACACTTAACTTTAAAACTCCATTTCATAGACTTTTTCATCACCATCACAATTACAATTTTATATAGGTACTTGGTTGTTTATGTTATTTGTGACTTTATCCTTATAACTCTTATACATTAGAACCTTGATATAGATCATATATGCTCCTTGATTACTCAATAAATCATCATGCATTTTATTTTCTTAACCCTAAATAGTAATAAAGTATTTGTTTCTTGATATGTCATTTTTTTTTGAGAACTTTTTTTCTTTTAAATAAAGATCATTTTCAAAATAATGAGTAATTACCATTTCTTTTAAAATCTTGCTTCAATCTTTTCAACTCCAAATTTAATAAGGAAGAAATGCTTTTGATGAGTCCATTAGTTTGCTTCTTGGTGTCATTAACACGTTACCTCTTTCCATAATTTCTCTATTTACAAACATGGCATTGTTTTCGTACTTATCAACTTAATGAGGGATAATTCTCTCCCACCAAAATACCTAAAAACAAAACAAGAAAATCCTAATCATATCTCTACCTACCTTATTGGATTCAGGAAAAGCACCACCATTCTAGCCACCAAAACACATCCTTAACCCCTTTCTTATCTTTTCTTACTCTCTGGTTAACTTGCCCAACCTCCTCTTATTAAAAAACAAAAAAAAAATCAAAACTCTGAAAATAAATCATCATGGTAACAATTCTCCCTCGCCAACTGGCGGTGACCAATATTACCACCATGATCTGAAAGAGGAAGAAGAAGTAGTTCTTGCAAACTAGGCTATACACCTCATATTTCCATGGTTTAGTTGAATGATGTGTTGCAACCCAAGTTTCCTAAAAAAACAGTATCAAGAGAAAAAAAAATTAAGCTTTGAATAGCTAGATCTTCCTCTACCTTTGGAGGTGATCAACATCTTATAACTATTGAAAAAGAAACAAATGTTGCTTTCTATAGACGACACCACTCGCTTATTCTCACTATGGTTCCAGCCTCTTTCGGTTCACCTTATCTACTCTAGAAGGTAGATTTTGAAACCTAAAATTGTTTTAAATAATTATTTTGGTTTATTATTAACTTGGACGTGTGTTGGGATGAGATTTTTAGGTTTGAACGATTGTTGAGATCGATTATGTATATGTGTGGACACTTAAATCTTTTGTGTGTTTAATTTTTTAAAATGATGTATTTTATAGATGAACGTTTATTGCAAATATATTTAATGTGTTTTCAAGTCTTTTGGGTCTTTATGTATTTAGGTTAAATCCTATAAAGTTTGCATTTTGCTCAGATTGATATTCTTTATCATTCCTTTGTGTTATTTATGTGCAGGTTTGTTTTTTTTTTTTTTCATAAAAGTATTATGTTCACACTCATACATATATTTATATTTAGTTTTATAACTTGTTTATAAAATTAACTGAGGGTTCAACCTACATTCCAAAACCCATTTAAAAAACTTATTTTTTTAAAACCACATAAAAAATAAATATTTTGTTATTCACTTATAGTGTTTGAGATAAATGAACTCATAACGAGTCATATCTTAAATGTTAATGAGTAGTAACACTTTGATCTTTCTTGTTTTTAAAACATATCTTCCTTTTAAATTTCAAGCCTTCAAGTCTAATATTCACCAATGACATTTAAGTGTCAATCAGGGGTATTAATTTTTCTTAGTAAATCAAAAACATCTATGTCACTAGAATCTATATTTAAATAGATCAACCTATAATATTTATTGCTTGGATATTTGGGATTAGAGCACAAAAATCTCATTCAGTAAAAATTAGAAGTGAATCTTAGTACTAGAATAAATGAACCTAAACAAGTCATTAATAGATAGGCTTGAACAAGTCATTATTCATAGCCCAATATTGTATAAACAAAATGTTTAGTGACAAATCCTCCTAGTATTTGAGTTGGTTTAATGAGCCTAATAAAAGTTCACCTAATTATTTATTGACTTGACTTGATAGACTATTAATAGCTATAGGTTATAATTGAAAGTAAATGATTGTAGATATGTTAATTTATCAAGGAATTAAGAGTGATAAAGATAATTTGGACTTTAGAATGGATAGGCTTGAACTCACTTGTCTATACAGGGTTTAACTCATTGCAGTATACTCATTCTCTTTATTTAAATAAAGCATCAGTCTTAGGCATAACAAATCATTAGAAATAGAAAACAAGTAGCAATGCAATTTACCTTAGGTAGAATGCTTTAGGATGATAATATCTTTTTTTTAGCATAACAAGTCTCTTATCTTAGAACTCTGAAGACCAATTAGTTTTCTAGTGACCATAATACTAAGTAATGACTCGTATTCATAGCATAAGATTTTTTTCCTTCTCTACAATAAAAAAAAAAATCCTTTCTCCATTTAGGAAAAAGAGCGGGTTATCACATTATCAAATGTGATAGAATGGTGACTCCACTTGGTTTTTTTGTTAGGGTTTTAGGAGAGTGTGATGAAGAAATATAATGAACAGTCCCCCTCATTTTCTCTCTTTGTTTTTTTTCTCTATTTTTTAGCACATTTTCTCTCTACCTATTGGTTAGGGTTTTTGTGGAATATATGATGAATAGTTTTTTTACATAGTAGTCACTCTTTCTCTACAATTCACTAACTTATTTATACTTTATAAATTTTGTCATCTTCTTTTTAGTTACTTGGTCTCCAAGTAACTCAATTTTGTTTTGGTCCCTCAATTTTCTTGTTTTGCATTCTATTTTGATTTTTGATTTTCTGATTTTTTTTGTATTTTAGTATTTTTGAAAAACAATGTTAATGTTAATTCGATAAGAAACCAAGAATTACAAAATGAACGTGAATGTGTCAAAAACATATTTCTTTGAATTTTATTTTTCAAAAGATACCAACAAGAGAAAAATAATTGAAAATTACAAAATGAGCATGTGAATGAACAAAATGCATCAAAAACATATTTTGTGAATTTTATTGTTTTGGATTTTTGGAACATATTTTTGAATTGAGGGTAAAAAAATTAAGTTAAAATAGACATGACAAAAGACTATCTTTGATAATCCTTTAATAGAAAGAATATATATCCTTGTTATCCTTTTTTAAACCTTAAGTATTTCCTGAATGATAACCCAAACTAAGATCACCCCCACACATAGAGCATGTTTTGAAAATCTATAGATAATCGATGATATTTTCTGAAAAAATTAGAAAAAAACATGAAAGGGATAAAAACATTACAAAAAAGAGCTAAAATATGGTGAACTAAAAATTTTCAAATGATCAAGCTCCAAAAAGAGAAACAAAAAATGAAAAAGGATAAAATACTTTTTAAAGCGTCCTTTATGATGATGCAAAGTCCAAACTTGAAGATAAAATGTCAATAACACAGTACAAGATATAACTTAGATAACTGAGATTGAAAAGAGATCAATCAGTAAAATAAAAAAGCCAAGGTAACAAGCCTAAAAATAAGCTCTCCACATAATAAATGATCTTGTGTATTTGAACCTTTAAACACCATTTGAAATTTATGTATCCTTTCTTTCATGGTCATGAATTATAACCTGCATTACATGCCTTTAAATGTCATTTCTTATTAACATGGGTAGATCAATTGTTAATATTTCAGTTGAAAAGACTCTGAATTATAATAATGCTTGTGAGCCTCTAGGAAAATGGATAATTAAATTAACTAGGACAATCCATGATGGTAACAATATGTGCAGTCAGATAAATTACATTTTATGCAAGTCAATATGTATATGAGGTTCTATTTATACTAAACCATCTAAACCTATATAGTGTTAAAGAAAAAAAAAAGGATAAAAAAAAATGAGGGACACTCAACCCAAAATCTTCAAAGTACATGTTATGCATGAAACAAATATATGTGTATACAAATGATGATAACACATTATTCAAGAAATGATAATATGTATCTCAAATAAAATAATGAGATAATGGAATATTGTTTTTACAAATATTCTAGAATTTTTGTTTTTGTTAAATAAAAATTTAAAACAAATGAAATCTATTTGCGCAAGATGATAAGCAACTCAGCTGACTAAAGATGCACCTCAAAAGTGTACAATGGAGTTTCAATGAACTAATAAATCCAGACAGGGATGCCATGCTAATGAAAAAACTATAAACTCAATAACGATATATATATTTGGCATAAAGGGTTTTTGCTTCCCTTCTTCTCCTTCCCATTTTTCTCCTCTTATTTTTAATGGATTTTACCTCTATTTATAGTGGATGAAAGAGTGATATGTGATCTTTATTTGACATAAATCTTAGCTCTTAATTCTCATTGGAAAGATCACAATTATTGGCCACAAACCAACAACATGACACTGTAAAAATCAAGTTGTAAGCCTAGTTGGATCAGACACTTTGAGTCAACTTTTTAATGGTTTCTTGGGTGGCAAACCAACAAGAATACGGCTAAGAGTGTAGTATGCATGAGCGGCTCTACCGGAGGGTATCTTTATCATCTTATTTGAGGCGTAGGTGGTGTATTAAATGGCTTTGAAAAGTGGCTTCTCAACAAGCTTTTTTTGATGAATAGAAAAAGACAATGAACAATGTTGTTTGGCATTATATTTAAATGAAACGACGCTTTTGGCGTTTAGGGTTAATTTAAGTTTAGACTTCTTCTACACCTCTCAACCCTCAATCTTTCAATCTATTTAATAAAGTTCTTAACTGAATTTTGATTTTAAGAATCAATTCAGTTTCACTCATGCAAAGTTTCAAAAACACCCCCTGATTTAAACGTGTTTTTCAACTTGGTCTGTGACTTTGGATATTTTCAATTTCATCTTTAATTAAGCCTTGAGCTTAAAATTTGTTCAAGTTCACTCCTATTTTAGCACAATTAGGTCCCTCGACTTTGCAAGTCTTTTTCAAAGAGGTCCTTGCTCTTGAATTTCTTCTATTTGACTCTTAATTGACCTCAAACTTTGATTTTCTTGCAATTTGATTCATGATTTCACTTAATTGAGCTTGGAAAGATTAAATTTGATTCTCTAAAATTTTTATCTTCTCAATTAAGCTCAAATTAATTTGTCACCAATGAAGTCCTCGATAAAATTAATTGACCCATTAAAAGTCCAATTAAGTCCTTACACTTAATTAAATCTTTTAATTTGAATCAAATTAATTCTTAAACTTAATCAAACCTTTAATTAAGCTTATGATTAAATCAAATTAGCCTATTAAAAGTTTAATTAAGTCTATAGATTTAGTCTAGTAATCATTTAATTTTGTCCATGATTTCACGATTTTAGATTGGAAAGACTAAATTTGATCTTCTAAAATTTCATTCTTCTTAATTAAGCCAAAATTAAGCTTCCAAACTTAATTTTTCACAAATTAAATCTCTAATAAAATTAATTTGACCCATTAAAAGTTCAATTAAGTCCTTGAACTTAATTAAATGTTTTAATTTGACCCAAATTAATTCTTAAACTTAATCAAATCTTTAATTAGGCACATGATTAAATCATTTGGCCTATTAAAAGTTTAATTAAGTCTATAAACTTAATTTCTATGTAAATTCATCCGATAATCATTTAATTTAACCTTAAATCTGTATTGTCTTCAATTTTAGGTTTGTTGGGGTACAATTGGGCTCTTAATTTTGTCTGAAATCTCAATTTGGTTTCTCTATGCATTTAAAACCTTTTTTGGCTTACTCTTGCCAAGTTGCCAACCTTTTTTTTTTTCTATTTTTTTTATATTTCAAAAGAAAAAAGCATTTTTAGGGAAAACCTAAAATTGGGTTATAACAATAGACATTTGAGTTGTGTACTCTTCTACTTGCTAAACATTAATGAATTCAATGTCTTTTACACTTAGAGTGCTCGGGGCATCATTCTCAAGGGCCTGAGGTAACATTCATTTCCCTTGAGGTTCACTAGCAATGATGAGAGAAAGACTTCTCTTATTAGGAAAGTTACTCTTCCCCCTACCAGTGGCAGATGATGGGGCTTCATCCCTTCTAATTCTAGGGCCCAATATGATAGACCACTACCCCTTCTTGCTTTCTCTACTTCCAGGTTAGAACCTGAACTTCTCATTAGAAGCAATAACATCCCTATTTATAGGGATAAATTTAACTCTTTTCAGGTCCGTTTCTTTATTCAAAGTAAAAAAAAGAAGTTTCTAGTGGAAAATACCTAAGGTGGCAATTTTCTTCTCAAATTAGAGCAAGATTGGTTCAAGAATTTTTCATCAAATTATTTTTTAAGAGTTACAAAGAATGAAAGTAAAAGAAAAGTTGGGAGCATACATGGCGGGGTTATAAAAACAAGCTATATGACCACGAGAATCCTAATAGTTCTATATGGGATAGACAAATCTTATAGAGAAGGTAAAAAGACTATTTACTCTTGATATACTTTCAAAATCTTTATGTATTGAATACTCAAAGATTTGAAGAGCTATTGATGGATTAACATGTTTGTTTTTACCTAGATTCTCATTTAAAAAAACTAGAGGAAGAGTGATAACTCAACATCATTAGACTCAATCAAACACTAAGCCCAAACATATATATATATATATATATA
Organism: Populus deltoides; assembly: GCA_015852605.2. Taxonomy (NCBI): domain Eukaryota; kingdom Viridiplantae; phylum Streptophyta; class Magnoliopsida; order Malpighiales; family Salicaceae; genus Populus; species Populus deltoides. The sequence continues at coordinate 6,605,222 of CM027582.2, read as the reverse complement.
TATATATATATATATAATATATTTTATATGGCTAGACTTAGTATTTTTTAGCTCAGCCAAGCGTTAAGCCTAAACATATACAAGATTAATGAGTAGCCATACTCAACATTATTGGGCTCAACCAAGCATAAGTTCAAACATATATGGGTCTAGTGAGCTATCAAACCCAACAATCTTTGGCTTAGTCAAGTGCTAAACCTAAATGTATATTAGTTGCGTGAGTTGCTAGACCTAATATCCTTAAACTTAGCAAAGCGTTTAGTCCAAATATATTTATTAGTCGGGTGAGTTGTCAGACCCAACATCCTTGGGTTCACCCAAGCACTAAGCCCAAACATATAAGGGTTTGACAAGTTGCTAGATCCGGCATTTTAGGGCTCAACCAAGCATTGAACCTAAACATATACAAGGTTAACGAGCTATCAGACCTAGTATTCCCAGGCTCAACCAACTGTCAAGCCTAAGTACATGTGGCTCTAAGAATCTTGTTAGGCTCTATAATTGAATCACGAGATTCTAATGAGTCAGAGATATTTTTTTCTTTGATCAGTGAAAGATATTTTTTTTTGATGAGTCAAAGATATTTTTCTCTAATGAGTTAGAGATATTTTCATTCTTTGACACATAATAGATGATTTAATGTTATTAGAAAAATATGGCCTTTTAGCTTTCATCTCGACCAAAAGGTAAAAATAATAAGCTATAAAGATCCATGAGATCCTTAAAAGAAAAAGGTTCTCAATCTCCATTCTCTATTGCATATTTATTTTTTGAGTCTTTCTCTAAAATATCATTGCTTTTTTTCTCTCATAAAATATTTACTTAAGCATCGTAGAATTTAAAATTCATGAAAGAAGATCTTTTGTAGGTATCATGCATCAACCATCAACCATCTTGGCTAATGAGATGAATTAGATTGCCAAAACCAAGAGATTAACTTATTATCTAACACGTCTTATTCTTAAGGTACTTGGATTTTTTGGGACATTATCATTATTTAATAACAATTAAGTCATCTTACACACACACACAAAGAACTTTAAACAAGTTATTAATATCACACAAGATTCTCAAGATTCAAATATTCAATGCTATAATATAAGAAACTAATTTATTCATCAATTGTAAAATTTGATCCGAAATTGACCTATAAAAAAACTCAGGTCTTCTAATTATCGAATCAACTTATGAATTATTAGATTAATTCGAGTCAATTATTTTTATTTAAAATAAAGTGTTTTGTTATTATTTTTCTTTCCTTATTGTTGACCTTGCCTATCATAGATTAAGTTTGATGAGATTATTATAAACCTAGTTGGGTTAATTGAATCTTATCAAATCAATGTTTAACTCAATTCAATTAGAAACCCACCTTAAATAATGATCTAATCAACCTCTTATTTCGGATAGGGATGGGAAAAAAACCCGATTAAACCAAAAACAAATACCCAAAAAAAAAACCATGAAAAAAACTGATTAGAATATTTTAAAAAATATTTGGTTCGGTTTCGGTTTCATAAGCTTGAAACTGAAAAATTAAACAAAAAAAACCGAACCAAACCGAAACCAAGCCTATTAGAAAGACTAAAAACAACCCCAAAAAAACAATATAGTTTTTGGTTTTAATATAAAATAACCGAACCGAACCGCAACCAAAACCAAACCAAAACGGAATCAAAATAGGTTAGTTGAGTTTCGGTTTTTAATATAAAATAATCGAACCAATAGTAAAACGAAATTGGTCGGTTTGAACCGGTTTCGGTTTTTTTTTTTTATTTTACAAAATTTCAATTTGGTTATTTTTATAAATAAAAACTGAACCAAACCGAAAATGATCACCCATAGTTTGGACCACATTTAACCATTGTAATAAACACACAAAAAAAATAAAAGATGATTATACCAACAACTAAATAAAATAAAGAGTCGGTTTCACCGTTCATATGAACAGTAAAACTTGTCAATATATTATTATTCTAAGCAACTTTGATTAGCAATTTTGTGATAGCTCAAGAGTGCGAGGTGCTTCTGCAGTCATGGATTCGTGTTCTAATTATTTTAGATCAAAATTACGTGGCAACTCAAATGTAAATGTGTGGTGGGGTGCTTCTAAACTCACGGGCTTGAATCCCCACAGCGAGTATTTTACTTAAATGGCCTATCGTTTTCTTTTTGGAATGTGCCTTATACAAAAAAAAAAAAAAAAACCTAAGCGTGTGGTCCTCCTTCGTGCCCCCGCCCCTGGTTTTTCTGGTTCATTCCAGTCGAACACGACTGGACTTTTTTTTTTTTTTTTAGTTATTTTGTTTTTTAATTTATTATTTAGAATAACTTTTTTATTTAATTTTATTTTTTTAATATTTAACAAAGATAAATTATTTTTTATATTTTTATCATAAAATTAAATCAACCAAATAATAATTATAATTTGAGTTCTGAGTTTTACAAATTGGCTTAATATTAATTAAAAAATCTAGTTTAGAGTTTTTACTATTTTTATTATATATTTTAGTTTGTTTTTTTAAATTTAGTATAGAATTTTTATTAAAATTTTTTATTTAATATTGAATAAGGGTTAAACTAATCTTAATATTTTTTATTTTTTCAGCTTAATGTTTAAATTTTTTTATCCAACTAGTTAAGCTAATAAATTTTTGTAGATTGCGTTTTGGAAATATAGTGAGGTGGTTTATTGTAAATTTTGGGGTCCCCGGTTGGTCCCCGGGGGGGCGGTTTCCCCTTTTTTTAAGGTTGGGGGTTGTGGGGGTTTTTTTCTTTCTTTTGGGTTTGGGTTGGTTTGGGGGGGGGTTTTCAAGAAAAAATTTTTTGAATTGAATTATATTTTTAAAAAATTTAAATTAAATTTTTTTAGTGTTTTAGAATTATTTTAATATGATGAAATTAAAAATATTTTTTTTAATATATATTTTAAAAATAATATCTATGGACACGCAATTAGTATATTCAGCAAACCACCTAGTACAGAAACACAAGTGTTTGAATTTGCCACTGCCTCCTGTTTCTCTCTCACAGATCCACTAACTTTTTCGCCACGCAAGCAACTGAAAACCACTGCTTAAATCGATCCCTTACCATTCCCTGAAAACCGCGGACTCCTCCTTCTCTCAATTCCTTTCACTAAAAAAAAAAAAAAAAAAGAAAACCCAATAATAACAAAAAAAAGAAGGCTTTTTTTTTTTTTTTCTCGAATCTCTCTGTACCGTCTTTCCTTTTAACTTCAAGATCCAGTCCTTCTATTTTCTCTCGTACCTTTTCCTCTGTAGAGCTAAAATAACAGCCAAAGATCCGTCCTTTTTCTCTCTAAAAACAAGCAAACAAGACTCTACTTAGTGGTGGTTGCTGGTGGTGGATGGCAAGAGCCAATAAATATGCCTCCGTTAACTTTAACCATGTTTATGACAAAAACATAAGCAATTCCTCCTCTTCTAATAACACGAACAACAACCCATCGAAGCACCCATCTTCCACTTCTTTTTACTCGACAACATCATCACCTAATAGCCCGAACAATCTCTACAAAAGCCATCTTCCATCCTCATCAACCCGAACCCATGGGCGGATGCTGGTTCTGACCCGACCCACACCTAAACCGATATCCACTATCCAAACAACACCACTGACTCCCTCTCCGAAAACCCCACCAGGCCATCCAGCTCAAGTTCAAATCCCGGTTCAAACAGGGGCTGAACCGGAACAGGACCGTATTTCTCTACGTCCTCTAGGGTCGAACCGGGGTTGGTTCGATTGTTTCTTCTCCGGTTCGTGGACAGGAGAAGCAGAAGGAGGTTGGGGCTAGTCTGGGGTCGCCTAAACCGGATAAGTTTGTGCCACCACATCTTAGACCGGGTTTTGCTGGGAGGGGAGGAGAGGCCTGGACCGGAGGCTTTTAGGGGTAAGGAGGTGGGTCAAAGGCAGCAGCAACAGTTTTCGGTTCTCCGGGTCAGTTTGGTGAAGACGTAAGGCCCAAGTCAGGTGGGTATGAGACGATGAGGAGAGGTGATGAATCAAATCTGGGTTTCGTTAGACCCAGATCTAGTGGAAATCGGCCCAGTTCAAGTGGATGGTATGATTCTTCCTAATCTTGATCTTGTTTTTTCCTTGCTTTGCATTTGATTGTTTCTATTTTCTTGTCATGTTTGCTTATGTTATGTGGTTTCTGATTCATATGTTTAGTGATGCATGTGTTTTTGGGTTGTTTTACTCGTGGATAAGTTTAACAAGCGCGATCACATTTTTTGTAAGGTAAATTAGGGTTTAGCTGTAAAATAAATAGTATTTAAAGTTTAGCTTGATCACATGTGATGTGCATATGTTGTATTTGTCGGATAATTCTGGGTTTGAACTATCCGAGATGATGTATTTTCTTGACGTGCAGTTATTGCGTTTGCTTTGTGCATATGGTGATGTGCAGATGATGTGTTTGTCGGATAATTCTGGGTTTGAACTATCCGAGGATGATGTATTTTCTTGACGTGCAGTTATTGCGTTTGCTTTGTGATATGGTGATGTGCAGATGATGTATTTGTCGGATAAATTCATGTTGAAATTATTTGAGGTTAACATATTTGCTTTGTGCACATGGTGACATGCAAATTCTATATTTTTGGGAAAAGTCTGGTGTTATTGGACACCACACATTGTTGAAACTTCTCACTAGAATGAAAGTTAATAATTAAATCATGTATTGAAATTAATAATTAAATCATCATATGTGTGTGTGATAAAATCTTTAGGCGTATTTATATTGATTAGCCACTACGTTGTGGAATTCCTTTCGTCGTAATTATATTTTGTTGAAACCCAACCTGAGGGGTGACCCGAGGCAAGGTCTTGGTCACGGTTTGGGAGAGTCAACCTGACAAAAAAAAGAAAGTTCGAAATAAGAGTATTTGGGCTCTTATCAGTGGATGGGCTAAAGCCTAACCTCAATATAGAATTATAGAAAAAACCTAAAGGTTGCATGACAAATAATCAGTGGATGGGCTCTTGGTAGTGAAGTTGTTTCTAATTGATGACCAAGTCATGTTATCTTCTTTTCAACTGGTAGACGTCTACCTTCTACCTCCTCAAATCCTTCTATTTATACCAGCTTTTGCTTCTTCTTTTTTGCACTTACCTGCTGTAACACAAGCAGTAAATAATTGCAATGATCTGACATGCTATACGCCGGGGACCAAAACACCTTTGGAACATAACATATGACTAAAACCTGAATTAATGCCACACAATTGAAGGAGATTATAGGCTAGGTTTTAGTGAACAAGTTTTAGATTCTTTGAAAGCCTGTATTCATGGGAATAGCATGCCATTGCAAACCTTAATCTCAGTTCTGGTCATATATTGAATCGTCTTTTCTAATCTGGAGTTTTGAGCTGAAAGTACAACTCACTTTGAATGATTGTGGTTTTGCAGAGCTCTTACGACATTGAAGTCATCTACTTGCACAAGAACATAATCCTTGATGCTACACACCAGATACTTCATTGAGCCCCAGTTTCCATCTACTGTTCCCTTAGAACTGTCATTGTCTCTTACCCGAGGATCAGTGGCATTTTAACCCATGCAGCCTGGTGGCACCATTTAGGTTCTGAACTCTGATGACTGAAGAAACCTAGGTACCTAAGGGTTGTAGGATGTGCTTGTGTGATCTTTTTTTTATTCAGTTTTTACATTTCTGATTGGGAGCATGTTGTCTGTATGCTACCTCCTCAGTAACTTTTCCTCGTGGATGTACTTAAAAATATTTGTTCCATGACTTCTCCTTCCTTGTTTCTTTCTTTCTTTTGTGCACTCGCCAACAATTATGGTTAACCTTTATCCCAGTAATTTCATCTGTACTCTAGAAAGTAGGAGTTGCTTGGAGGGTTTCTGATGCATGAACTTAAGCCCAGAGTGCAGAGCTCTTGTGCTCTATATATGTTATAGTTGGCTTGTGTTTAAAAAAAATATATATATATATATATATAGAGAATGTTTTAAATGTTTTAGATTTGAATAAGAATAAAAATATAGACGAAAATAAATAAATAAATAAATCCCATCTCTATGAATACTGAATATTTATTTAGCAAGTAAGAACAAAATTAATCCAGTTTAGAGAACGGGACTTTCACCCTATTAGAGCCAAGACGCTCTGATGCTGAGCAGCTGAGAAATGATTTATACCTGCATCGCGTGGAGACCCAGATCTTCATTCTTCCTTGATGTAATCCTATTATTTTATATTAAATTATTTCATTATAATAAACTTTTCACTTTAATCCTTGAGTTGTATATTTGTATGAAACAATCCTTTTTTCCCCCATGCGGGGGGGGACCCCCCCCCCCTTTTGTTTTTTTTTTTTTTTTTTCTGAGTTTCCTTCTTCTATTCTATTAGTTTTTCAATTAGCTGATGGTTGTTTGGTATATTTCCTACAATCCCACAATTTGTTTTTATCATATTTCTTTTAAGTTTGATAATCAATCAATTTGAGATTTATATTTAATTATATTTCATAACAATTACACCAAACAAATTTGATAAAGTACTAACATCTTCCTTCAAAAATTATCAATCACTGACATCTTGCTGATTAAATTGCAAAAGATAAAGATGTCTTAATAATGAGTCCATGGTTGATGATATATCACGTTTCAATTATTAATAATTTTTTATTGATTTTATCTTGCTTTAAAATCAATCATAATTCTTTATCTTGTATTTAAAAATTTAATATTCATAATTATGTTGGTGTATAAATAGTAATAAGAAATTCAACTATTAAGTAGAGAATAATGAGGTTATTTAATCAATAGTAGTGGACTCATTTATTAAAATTAAACATATAGGTTGCTTGAGCATCTTCTTATTAATTATTATTTAGAAATTTATCAAAATAATATTTATTATTATTAAAAATTTATTTTTAATACTAATATGTTAAATTGATATAAAAATACAGAAAAAAATTAAAACTAATAAAATAAATCAATTTTTTTTTAGAAAAAAAAACCAGCAGAGACCTCATTTGAACAACTCGTAAAAGCAGGCCACAAACTGATTCCGCAAACCCTCACTTTCTTCCGATCATTTAGTTCTAGGATTATAATGTAACTGAAACTTCATCATAGCTGAATCATTAGGCATGCAACCAAGTAGAAAATTATACAGAACTCTTAATGCTTCTACATCTTCCTCATCAACATAAAATAGTTTTTATCAAGCTGAAACCTGGCAAGCGAGCTAGGACTCCCCCTCAGCAACAGCTGAAGTCCACCAAATGAAATGTAGATCTCCCTAAAGCCAAAAAAAAAAAGAGATACATATATCAGTTAAAAGACCAATAGCCATATACCTGGATGAAATAAGCTATCCCATAATCTATTATGAATGAAGATGCATTATGACTTCTAAACAGACTCGAAGAAAGCGACTTTTGTGTAATTAGAAGTATGGCACATACAACTTGAAATCAGCTCCTGAACCTTCCTTGTCAATTTTGTAAAGTTTCCCGTGTGTCACATACTCAAACTTGTCTTCTTTGGATGGTTGCTTACCCTGTAAGAGGATAGGATACAGCAAGTAGGCAACATTAATAAAAATGATTTGTAAGATCACAATATTAAAAGAAACAAATAAACAAACATCACTAACATACTGTAAATTTGTTTCTACTACATTGTTCAAGTATGTTATTGCTGAGATCCTACCCTAACACATAGCCTCAGGATCATTGTATCAGCCCCAATTTGTTTTAGTGACCTAATAGCAATAGAACTTCGATTTTGTCTAGAAAACTAGTAGACAAGTTCACATCATGCAAATCAACTACTAAACTTGCAAGGTCGCTATTCCATCATTACAGTTTGGTTGTAATAACAACACATGACTTGTAATTTTTGAACACCAGGTAATTGTCAATGGCTTTGAAAAGAAAGTGAAAAAAAAAAATTTATGTTATTAGTACTAGTAATAAACCAAGACAAATACAGTGGAGGAATAAAATGCAAACATGTAGAAGAAACATAAGAATACAGAGTATCTAAGTCATTCCCAACACCAAACATGTCAGATGATAACCAAAAACCAAAACAGAGAGAAGAGGATTACCTGCGCATTACGAGGGTCAACCGGAATGCCATCAGTGCTCAATGTTTCAGTTAATAGGACTAAATACCTTGATTTTCTTCAATAGGATAAATCTCCGTGTGTACATCAAGCACCATGTACATATCCCCTTCTCACTCTGCGAGCTACAATGCGAGAAACTACAAAAGCATAGTTTACAAACTATAATTAGTCAGAAAAAGTACAAACAAACACAAGTTTATCAGTCTTATTAGTTCTATCAATTTTTGCAAAGGAAAGTCAACATATCGCTGATTAGAAACATGAATAAACCAACCAGAATTACAGTAGGAAGGATTTAGGGCCAATTCAGTTAAATAACATATAATATAACTATCTCACAATAAAAGATCAAATTTCAACCCGAAAATCACCAAATAATACATTCATTCCAAGAAAACTACTTAATATTTGAAAAAACCCGTTACAGATGAGAGATCAAGCAAACATTAATTTCTTAATGGTAAAACTATATTGCAAGATTTAGACAAAGAACTAAAATTCAAGTCCTCGTGGAAAAAAAATTAAAGAGAAACAAGACCTTTTTATTCATACCAACTTACTAGTAGTAGAGATCCCAAAGTAGAAATCCCAAAACAAAACCAAGAACATAATAAAAAAACTTCTTCTACTTAATGAGTTTTTAATTCAACCATAAAGCACCAACCTTTAGTAAGAAAAAAACTACCAAGTACTAACAACCCGAGAAAAGAGCTGAGAAAACAAAGTGATCAAACTAAATATCTGATGAAAAGAGCCAATAGAGTTCAAAGGAAAAAAAACTGAAGCCTTTGTCATATTTCTTGCCATACGGGGTTGAGCTTCTCAATGACAAAGAAGTCAAGCAAATCTTCCATTACTTAAAGATGATACCTTTCAAAACAAAGAGATAACATATAAGAAACCAGAGAGAAAACAAAAATGAAAATGTAAACAACCACAGCAGTTGTCACAAAATCGCTTGAACCTAAAATCTCGAGCCAGAAAGAAGAGAGCAAGAGCAAACTAGGGAGCTAGGCGGAGAGGGAGTGCAGACTAAGGTTGTCAAAAGCTTTTTTGACATGACACCGGAATATATAATATAAACTCAGATATAGTAAACTTCGAATCCTAAAATCATAAGTAAAAGTGAAATAAAGTAATAAACAATACAAATGTCCAAACACTTAGAATACATGATTCAAATAAAAAATTCATAAATAGTTTAAATAACTTAAAAATACAATACAATACAATTATGTCCATAGAATTTCATTAACTAAAATTAACAAACTTAAAACAAATAATCAGCATTGGTGTGTCATGGCCTTGATCTTCCTCGGCATGTATCCAGGTTCAAGAATCAATATATACACCAATAAGGATGTATAGTCTTTGAGAATTGAATAAAATACAACAAAAAAAACTAACATGGCAGCAAAATAGATTTTTTTAAATGAACTAAATGAAACTATTTTAAAATTATAAGCAACATGTAGCCTACCGAGGGAGATAAATATGAATTTTGTTCATTAGATTTTTTTAAACAAACAATACCATCATAAGTTGTTCTTTTTTATCTCATTATTTATCGGACTTTCTAAGGAATACGAAGCTAAAAGCAACACATACAAAGACCATTAGATCATGTACCTTCCTTTTTGCAATATTAGAGATATCACGAGGCTTTTAAAAAAGGAATGGTAGAGAAAGCAGTCAGTGACAAAACAAGCAATGATCTTTTAGAGGAAACTCTAGTTTGACTAAAGATAATATCAATCAAAATAATCACAAGTTGTGGGTATGTTTCTTCATCTTAGATATGCTAATATAGGAGGCATGGGCTCCAAACTGGGTTTAAAGCAATGAGGAGAATTGGGGACAATATTAAGCATTCATTTCATGCTCACGCCCTTACAGGTTAGGAATTGCATAAAAAAAGGAAGATGGGTTTTGAAGCTATATATGTAAGCGACATTGTAGCAATCTCCACATTATTTTTGCCAATATGTTGACGGGATACTCACAAGATTCCTAAGCTGTCCAAAAGTGGTTGGCTTGAGGATTCATTCCAAATTCTATCAGGGATCACTCTCAGTTAGAGCTTAGAGGATTCATTTATATATTTAATTATTTGCCGAAACCATTAGATATTTAGATTTACAAAGGATCTTGGATAATTAAAATTATGAAGGGAGGAACTGAAAGTAACCATTTAAGGCAACATCTTTAGTGTAGTCAATGAGATTAGGACACAAACAATACAAGATTGCAAGAACCCAATTGGCAATATATATATATATATATATATCACACACACACACACACACACATACAAGACTTGTCCAGTACAGTTAATAAGGCATCTTGAAATTACAAAATAGAAAGATCTTATGATTTAGCAAATGAGCAAATGTTAATATGTCCGGTTACTCGAGTCTTTTTTCTATATCAGACACTTCATCGCCGTGGATGAGGGAGGGAAGAAGAAAATATTAGCAGATAATAATGTGTTTACACGGAAGATTTTCAGCACCCAGTTACAAGATAAAGCAACAAGTTCAAGATTATTTAAGCTGCATAAATCACCCAAAAAAAATGATATAAGATTGATGGCCCTCTTTTGTATAATAAAACATGATAGAAGAAGAAGAATCTGTTAACAAGCACGCAACTAATGAAAGAATCCATTAAGCAATCGGACAAACAAGGAGTGGAGGCGGCCAGGTAAGGAGAACAATCAAATCAAACAAGCGAAATAAAAGAAAGAAAAAATGAGGGTTTTGAGAGAGAAAGAAAGAGAGTGGAAGAGGCGTTGGCTCTTCTTTGGGTTTAGATTTGAGAATAAGAGAGATGTGAGATGTAGTACGCTGGGTTGATTTGGGGAAAGGGAAAGAGGAGAAAAGGGAAAAAAGGGAATTTTTTGAGACTAAGTGGCTGTTTGGTATTGACACTTGTACCCAAATTTTTAACTGTTTGGTAATGCACCTACTACAATTTTTTAATAATGGATCCCACCATTAAGCGTAGCGTGTAGCATGTTACAGAGAAGCTACAAAGAGGCCTTCTTGGGAAAATCGGATGAACAGTGGAGCTACTTGTTCATGTTTAAATTGTAATACCATGCTTTTTGTTGCTAAGGGCTTGAACCGGTACGTGGAAGTCTGAAATACTTGAGTATTTTTTTTTAATTATTATGGTAAGATTTATTTGTATTTATTACTTATATCATTATTTTATAAAATAATTATATCATAAAAATAAATTAATTCTACATAAATTAATAACAAATTTTTTTATCATTTGTGTCATATTTAACATAAGCGGTAATATTTAATATAAACATGATTTTTTATTAAAAAAAAAAATTAATGCAAAAGTTACATAACTTGTTATTATAGTTATAACCCAACATTAAGTTACAAGTTTGATAAATTAACTCAAATTAATTTAAAATATAAATTTTTTTATTTAAGTTTTTAAAATTAAATTAAGTTTTATTATGAATTTAATTGATTCATAAGTTAACCTATTTAATTGATTAATTTTAATTAAATTAATTTTCATCCTAGTTAGATATAAAACTTCAGAATTGCTTGGTTCATCAAAGCTAAAATGCCATTGAGGCAGGGCCCGAGCCAATAAAATAAAAAAAAATGTTTGGTCGCAATCTTAATTTTGTTCTTTATATTTTTGCGATATTGATGTACTCTTAAAAAATTTGTGAGCTTGTAGTCCTTGTAGGATATATTTCATATGTGATGGAATTGTGGATAGTTTAATGGAACAATAAAAATATTTTTATATAAAGTATTATTTATTTCTCATGATGTAATAGTAATAGTTAAATCTACAATATTTAAATTAAAAAACCATCAATATTAATATATTTTTATAAAATTATTTTACAACCTCAATTTCAAAAGCATTCTTAAGCAGAACATTAAGCTACTTTTTGTTCAACCTCGATTTTAACCACGGTTTAACCCAAACTACCTATTTTTCAAACCAACCTTAACTAAAAGTACTTTTTATAAAACAATTTTTTTTCAAATCCCACAACCACAAAATTCTTGCTATACAAAACAGCTCCCCAACGGGATGGAGGGGAGAGGACTAAGAGCAGTGAGAAGATTCCATAGTTTTTGTTAATTTTATTATATTTAGTAAGCTTCGGACGAGTTTCGTCCAGGGAGACTCACCAAGAGTTTGTCCAAGGGTTACTAATTTTGAGTTTTATGCTGATTTTTCTGGGTATATCTGGGTTATTTCGTAAAATCGTCTGATTTCACGGAGAGTCAACATCAGGTTACTAACCATGAATTTGGAACTGTAAAAATTCACCCATACGTATTTTAAGGGATTTTATTTAGCATGCTACATGTCGATTCGATGAGGGTTTATAATGAGCAACTTGAGGCCCGGTTATGGAAGTTTAAGCGGATCATGATTAACTATTTCAATCGGGCCCAATTTCATCTCGACAGCTTTTTTTTTTTTGAAGAGTGTTTAAAAATATGGTAGCAATTGAGGTTAGTAATTTTTATTTTTAAAAAAATGCATCAAATAAAGATTACCGAGTTTGGTATCACAAATCTCGGGGCCTTAGAACTACATGGTACGTTAACTTTGAGGCATCGAGATTAGTCGGGATGCATGTTTGCCGGACATCCACGATTAACAAAAAAATTTGTGGTAATAAGAAAGAAACATGTGATTTTGTATATTTAATATCTAAATAAATATACAAGCAAGCTGAGAAATTAAAGTATTATTTACAATTCAACAAAATAAAACTTTATTTAGATATGGATTTATGGGTGGGCTATGAGCTTCACGGGCTCATGACTCGTGAAGAGAGTTTGGACTTGGAGTTTGGTTAATGTGAAAAAAATATTTTGCAATCATTTCTTGTTTAATCAATAATAGTTTTGGTTCATATCCGATATTATACTTTCTTATTTTGTCCGCATTTGCAGGATCTACAAATTATGATGCTTTAAACAAACATGACATAAAATAAAATAAATGAAGCCCTACACCCGCAAGATTGGATACATCTATGCAAAGTTGTCAAAAGCGATTTTTTGACCGCGACGCAGACATATAATATAAACTTGAATCGTAAAATCACAAGTAAAATATTTTAACTAAAATCAGAAAATCACAAGTAAAATATTTTAACTAAAATCATAAAATCTCAAGTAAAATATTTAACTAAATTGCAAAGATCCAATCAAGTAGTAAATAATAATATAACTTTTAATTAAAATAAATTCTTAACCGGAGACAACCAGAGGAGAAATCACAGCATAACCTGGAGTGTACAAATGCTACAAACAGAAAAAGAAAGCAAAAGGCAGTGGTTGAGCAAGGTGTTACCTTATCCTGATTCAGTATCCCATTCACTAGTGCTCGGTATATCTTTGAAATCTTCACTCCTTCGGCTCTGCTCCATGTTGGCATTGGTATAGATGAGGGAATCAAATCACGTTTTATCAGCAAAACATATCATGATAAGAAAGGCGTGATGAGCAATACTTAAAAGAGCTTTCACACAAACAGAAAGCTAGTAAGATGCATGGTTTAAAAAGAAAAAAATTTCCTTCAATTGCTCAGAGTTGTCAATCAGTTGCTGGTCTAGTGAACCATCTAACAAATCAATTTGGATACAGTTGCTCTAAATTTTGTATTACCTGGAGTAAGCAAAATATACAGAGATTAAGAGCGTGACAAAATGGTTATTAGGCTGAATCCAGTCAGCTGGATAGGTTCAGTAAATAATAGCCATTATGTTTTAGAGGATTGAAATCTCTTCAATTCGTCTAAGTCCACTAAAAGAATTCACAAAAAAAAATAGTAACCTGCTGCATTGGAAACATTTACCTAGGGAGTCCATTTCTTTCTTACGTTTGCATCTTTCTCTTATATGTGAACATAGAACATAAAAAAGCTAGGCAGGACAAGAAAATAATCTAACGTCAAAAAGTTTCCTACTCTTTTTCAATCGACAATTCATCATGTACTAAAACTAATACTGATATCTTAATTTAGGTAAAAACCAAATTTCAATTAACTATGCAAAAAAATTTCTCATTGTTCGAACAGATGCTGAACCAGATAAGGAAGTTAATCTACGGCCACAAGAAATACTAGGCCCAACTACAACTGATAGCCCAAAGAAATATGAATTTTTTTACATGTGAACTGTGAAGTCAAAATTTTCCATTGAAATAACTCTAGGTGGAAAAGGCAGGAGTAAACTCTGCCGAACTGCTTTCTCCAGTATGGGATGTCCCATCAGCAAAATATGCAGCAAAAGGCTAGTTTGGAACTCGTTTGTCTTTGCGCAAAGAAGTAGTATTCCTATAACTCCAATTAGTAAGTGATCATCAACTCATGAAAACTTCACAAAAAAAGCTGGTGTGTTCCCAGTTACTTTATTAAAACCAAAGAGCAGAGTTCAAAAATTGAAGTTGTCAAGTTGAAAAGAAGAATAAAATGTTGGATATTACTTGTGCAAAATAAAAACAAGAAGCAGTCATCATTTAACATCAATTTCTGGTTTACAACCGTGACATTTTGACTGTCACGCTATTATCTCAAGAAATTGCTTATTCAGTTAAAGCATGAAGTTCACTAAAAGCTGCAATGAACAGAAGAAAATTAAAAATTAGATCTTTACTTCTCAGCATCTTTTAATTTCCATACCAATGAAAATTGGTTGTGTAAAGTAGTTCTCATTAGCATGCTTCCTCCTCACTGATTAATCCAGTTTAAGGGAGTGTGCAATTATCATTTTGCACATTTCAAAAATTAGTCAGTCGTAAGCGGAGAAATAAAGTTATGATCATTTATTCAGCACCAGCACACCATCATTAGCTATACGACTGGACAATTAGCTACTAAACTGGGAATACTAGAGGAGATAGAAAAATCAAAGTTTGGGGGAATGAAAAAAACCTAACAGAGAAAGACAGAGAGAAACCTTACAAGAAGGAAGTGAACTTTGCAGAGGAGATACAAGGGAAGGGTGCTTATATGGACCTGCCGAGGCCCATGGGAGCTGTACAAATGTACCTATACAACATACAATCAGAAGTTAGGGATGAATTGTTGTAACAATGGCAATAGACAGAAACAAAACGATAGAAAAAAAAATTTAAGGAAAACAGGAATTGAAAGAACAGATCGAATGAACATCTAGAGATGCAGATTAAGGAGAATGAAGATTGAAGGCTGGGTGTGGCGTGTAGGAGCTTAGGAGGGGCTAATGGTTTGCAAGATCTGGAGAATGGAGATGGGAATTGAAGAGATAATTGAAACTTTGGAAGAGTTGGCTGTGGCATGTGAGAGCTTGCCGGAGATTGGAAAAGACTGAACACTGGAAAGAGGCGAGGGTAGAGAGGGAAGGAAGATTGCCTGGAGAGTGACTGAGAAACCTATTTTTGCTCCAAATATATAGAGGCACAAATGTAATTGTCTTAATTAAGACTCGGGTTGTGTAGAAGCAATATTCTTTCCCTCTACAGAACCTAATTTTTTCATTTCTAGGTATTACTTGATTTTAAATAGATAAAAAAACTCATATTCATTCAAGTAAATTCAGATTAGTATCCATTAAGTTTGGATAAAATTATTATCCTTAGCTGGAATATTAGGGACGAGATCTAGAATTTAAGAAACAGGATTTTAATTTATAATACCTCTATTTTTTCTTTTTATTAGAAGTAGTTTGATTATTTACGTTTGAACTTTATAAAACGAAAATAAACTAAATTTTCTTAGAAATTATTAATTAGTCTTTTATCACATTTGTTTTTCATTTAATCAATTTTTGGTTTTGATATAATTATTTTCAATTCTTTTTAGTTTAATCAATTTTTAATATTT